>UXGC01001732.1:0-17913 GCA_900480045.1 Eurytoma adleriae | reverse complement strand
GAATAAAATTGATGTAGATTGCCGACTCTCACCTTGTTCAGTAGCGCCAACGAGCAGCTTGATCTGAACAACTGAACCCATTGCGGACAGCTTCCCTAGAACCGGGACTCGGGAGAGAAAGAGCTAATTTCTTGCACCGTACGTCAAATCATACATATGGTACGTTGCAGACTTACGGTTATAGCATGGAGTAAGCTCCTTAGCGATTTATCGCTGATCGCTGATGAAATAATTTAAATGAATGTTGAAAGTTAAATCATGACGTCTTGATGCCCTTGACGAATTTCTCTTAAATCTAAAATCAGAAGTAGTTTGAATTGCTTATTGGATACTGCTTAAATGCTAAATGTTTATTATACATTTGTGCTTAGCAAATACCAGAATAGGCAGCTTTAGGCAGCTTTAGGCACTAGTCGGTACTATAGGCTGACTAAGGCCTAGGCACTCTACCCGCACTATAGTGCACTGTACAGGCAGTATTTAGTATTTACAGTAACACCACTGTCCACTGTTAACTTACGCTTACCTTACTAGTAGTTACAGGTTTCGACCAATGGGGGCGACATCGGACGTGGAAGTCGCGACGACCCGGAGCAGTGCCCGGGCCCCGGAGGCCGAGCCGCCGAACCCGATACCCAGATTCAGCCAAAGTACTCGAACGAGCCGACACTGGCCGACAGTGCAAACTCGCGATCAATTGCGGAGCTCGTGCTAAGAGTCCGCTCTTCGCCGACCATCCGCCGACAATTCGACAGTCGACACCGACAGACCGACTGCACTACTGCAGTAAACGCTAAGTGCTGAGTGCTATCTCGGGTGCTGTACCACAGGGTGCTATCCATCGTTTGTGATTGCGCGTCGATCCGTCGATCACTCGATCCGCGAAAAAATGAAAACAACGAAAGAATGCAAGCAAGTGTGGGTGAACGGAGTGTTAAAATAGCATCGGCCCAGTACTCGGATAATAAAGGCCAGAACGCCAGTTGGGCGCTCCTGCTTTGCTAGCTTGTTGATGCCAGATGCAGTGATGCTTTCCTGCTGTCAATGCTGTCATCGTCGCTAGCGCGCCAGAGAGCAAGAGAGCGTGCCAAACAGCGTGCTCGCTAGCACGCTTGATTGCGCAGACTTGCTCTTTCGACAACTTTCGTTCATTTGTTTACCTGCATAAGCTGTACCTAGTGGTTAGTACCAGTAACCAGTAATCAGTTAATTAATTCGCTGAGCACAGCATATCCGTTAGCGTGCGAGAGGTTCGACCTCGCAACCCCGAAGAGTCGCGCTGGTAGAGAGCGGCCCGCGGACCGACGTCTGCGGAGGTTAAGTCTCCTCTCCACATAAGTCAGCCTGCAGAACTGATGAGTGAGGAATCGATTATTCAACCGCGGCTTCACCCGCGTTACTAACAGGACTAACCAAGCAGTCTGCTCTGCCGCTCTCTGACTTGTGATCAGCTGCTCCATGTTTCAATGCTCTCATGACAACAGTGCCAATACCTGCCGAGTGCTGCAACTCAACTTCGCTGTCTTCAGCAGTTTCAGCTTTCCAGGTAAACATACCACTAATATTATTATCGCTGCCCCTTTCCTAGTTTCTTTTTACTGCAATTTTATTCATTTTCTTATCTTATTTCTTTTTAGAACTCAACAAGTATATTTATTTATGAGATGTGACATTAGGTGTTAATCTCATTTTTAATCATCATGATGATTGAATCATCATTTAACTTGGAAGATGCTTGCCGACAAGCACAGGTCTGGTACTTCAGCTTTCATATTAATTTTTACAATACTCTACAAATATAAATCATCTTTTGCATCTTATAGGAAATGATAAATCAGGTTTCAAAATATCAACGAGATGCGCAAGGTCAGGGACAAGGAAATTTGGATATTACTCTGGATAATTTATCAAGATCTGCCTTGGTAACGTATAAAAAGGAGCAAAGTCATTCAAATCATAGTATTCACTCTAAGCTTACAAGGCTTTATTTTGACAAATTATCCCAAGTTCCTCATGCAACACCAGATTCTGTTCTGGTAAGTCTTATTACAATGCACACATATAAATTGTTCTAACAACCATTGAATTTTAAACTATTAATCTTGAATTACTGACACAGAGTAACCTGGAAAATGAGTGTGATCTTTTGGGACAATTAGTACAAAAAGAAGGGTTGCATACTTTAATTGTTAATCTGTATGCTGGTAATAAAGGTTATTCACTGGGAGTTAGAAACAGGTAAAATTAATTTTTATTTCAACTATTTTATCTGTTTTAAAGAATGATCAATCAAAGAATATCAATTTTTTTATAAATAGTCTTAAAAGTATTCAGTATGATAAAAGCACATCAGTATCAGAAACTCAATTAATGGGCTACGAACAAGGAGAACTTCTTACCTGCATAGATACCGGTCAACTACCGTCCACGTTGGCTGAACAATTGGAATTAAATCATTCACATTTATTTTACGATGGATGTATTATTGCTGAAGTAAGGGATTACCGAAAAATACATCCGCATAATAAACCAGAAGTACATCACGTCCTCCTTAAACCAAGTACTCAAGTGAGAATTATTTTGTATTGTATTAATCGAAAATATTTTTTAATAATAAAATCTTAAGGTTTCATTTATCTGTTTTTTTTTATTTTAGAGTTTATTATCTGATGTGTCTGCTCTTACAAGTGATGGTGATTGGAGTCATGAAGAACGCCTAATATTGGAATCACGAATTGTGGCTGCAACACAAGGTCCACTATGTCTTGATCCAAATCCAATACCCAGCTTAGCATCAACCCGATTACGCCAGTCTAAAGCTTTATTTGCTGATAATCAGCTTGTACGCCAAGCTAAAAAATTTTCACAGGTTTGTCAAATATCATTTATTAACTATATTGCTTCCATTTACATTCAATCCAACAATTAAAAAAAATTAAATTGTATCTCAACATATACTGATACTGATAGTGCGTGCAGCTTGTTTTCAAAAAAAGTTCCAAATCTAACTTTAGATATATTTTAGTTAAATTTAGATTGACTATGGTATAATATAAAGCATCATTTAATTTATTATTAAAATTTATTTAAAATAAACAAATAAATTTATTTAATTTTACAGGCTACAGTCCTTGTAAAGGTTCAAAAAAATTATATTTTTTTACATATATTAATTAATTAATGTTCTATTAATTTTTCGGAAGAATTAATGATTTAGAAAACAATTTTAATTTCCATTTATGTTGTATAGGTGACAGTAAACAGAAAAAGAAAATTAGAACAAGTTACTCAACCTGAAGGCTTAACAATACAAGACTTAATGCAAAAATTGAGATCAAAACGGGGTGGGCCATCAACGATAAATACTGCCTGTCCACCGCCTTCTCTCATAACTCCTCCTCTTTTACCTCCAAATACACCGGTGGATGTAATGAGGTAGTTTTTCTTATATTATTACAAAACGTCTAAAAATTAATTTCATTAGTCCTAGTGCTATTGAAGACTAAAATAAATAATTTAAAATCAGGTATGCCAAAGCATATGAACAGCCCCGAGAAACGAAAGACTGCCTTCCACAACTTATTGAAGAGTACATTTTAGAGACAGAACGGGGCCAAGGCCGCATTTATCATATAAAGCTCTCTATCTTACAAAGACCTTCCAATTCAGAGTACCTGGGTGAACTTTACGTAGATATTGATTATAGGGAAGGTGAAAAAAAAGGATCTTCCTGCAGGTGACAATATTTTTTACTTCATTATATTTATTTATTTAATTAAATATTTAACTTAATTACTGAATGTAATTGTTTGGTTTTTATTTGACTTAGATCATATAGTTACTTGTTAAATAAATTGAAATAATCTAATTTGCTTTCTCTTTCTAGATTTACGTTAGGAACTAGAGCACAAGCAAATCATTACATACAGCAGTTCACGGAAATCTTCACAGAAGAAGGCCGAAAAAACGTAAAAATTCAACATGTAGTTCCAGGGCAGGCTCCTAGAGTTACATGTACTCCAGGAATGCAACGAGTTCATCATCAACAGCAGCAGCAGCAGCAACAACAACAGCAGTTGCAACAACAAGCTTCCAATATGCAAAGAGTGCATCATCAAGTGAAGGTGACAATGAATATTTGTATATTTATATATATAAATTAACTACTGTATTTTTATACTTTTTTTTATTTAGACTCAATTGGTGGCCCAACACTTACAACAATCACAGCGTGTTCCACAACAGGTCTGCAACAATTTTTTTACGGGAAATCTATACATATCTACACAAATCTATACACCACTATTCCAAAGTTTATGTACACTGTGAAAGAAAAAGAAAGTTTAATAAGTTTTATAATACCTCTGGAACTATATATTGTAACATACTTTAGCTCATTTTAAAACTGTGTTTAAAGCTGTGCATAACGTGTTTTTTTTTTTATATGCACTGATTTAGCTAATTCTTAGCTTGAATTTGTGTTAATTTATACAATTTTTGGGTTACTTTGATTCCTTCTTAATCCGTGAATAATTAATCTATTTAAAAAAAAATGAAATTACTGAAACATAGAACTCATGAACCTTCAAAATCCATTTGTAAGGATAATCAATTAATTTTTAAGTCAGAGATAGTATTTTTATAACCAATATAAAAATGCATTTTTAGAAAGTATTTTTAGAAAATAGACATTAAAATGCTTTTTTTTTTATGTTACCCTTAAAAATTGTTTCAATTAACACAATTTCGAGGTAACAGCCAAGCTAAAGCAGTGCATAAACAAAAAAAAACAGAAAACTTTTTTTAGTACAAAAACTTTAACATGAGCTAAATTAAAGTCTATTATGATATATAGTTCCAGAGATATAAACTTATTAAATTTTTCTTTTCTTTTGTAGTGTGCTTAAACGTTTGAGTAGTAGCTAGTGTATGTTATACCTATAACTTATCTGACGGTCGAAACTTTTTTATATTTTTACCTTTTTATATCTTTTATAGATTTTATCCCGCACGCAAGGACAACTAAATCCATTGGCAACTGGACAATTAAATACATTGGCGGGTCAAGTCGCTAATTCCATAAAAGCAATGAACGAGGTAGCGGTCTCGGGTAATAGACACGTTAACAACAATTTGATCAACTGTTTGGACAGTGTTAGCCAGAACATTCCAGGTATTGTACAAACCGAGCCTATTGCTGTAAATGTGGAGCAAGCTTTAACTTGCAACGCCGCAGCACCCCGTGTTACCGGTGTAGCCCCTCTTGTCGGTCAAACACTAGAAAATGCAAGTTCCGGTACTGTTACAATGGCCTCGGATGTGACTCCTGTTAATGGCTCTGCAGGTATATTAGTCTTCCAACAAAAAGCTACGCCTGCAGTAGCTCCTGCGAACGCTTCTAGTGTTCCAGTTCTTGTAAGTTTTTGTTTTACTATTTTTTATAATCCTAGTATTTCTGTAGTGCAATGCATTAAAAAATAATAAATATTATGGTTTTTTTAATTAATTTTTTTAGCAAGCCCAGTTGCAAGCAGGGACCTTAAATAACTTAGCGGATGGCAGTAGTCACAATGATATAAACATGCAAAGAAATTCCACAAATTTGGCTATTAGTGCTCTTGCAACATCTCTTATGAATTCTGCTCAACAGTTCACACAACAGCAGGCAGCAGGTAAAAGTTGTTGCAATATAACTAACAGGGAATAATCAATTCTTAAAAGTAAGTCACATTTTTTATTCTATAGCCAATGCTGCTGCAGCTGCTGCTTCGATGAATAATACAGTTGCACAAACTGCTCCAAAATCAAATAATGCTGCAATTCTTAGTCTTTTGAATAGCAGTCCTGCCAATTTAACTCAGCAAAAAAATCAATCACGAAGAATTTCTTTAAATGCTGGTTCAATTCCTCAAAGAGTTTTGAGTCACGGTAACGTCATTACTGTTCCAAGTACAACTGGTCCGGTAAGCTTATTTATGTTTTTATTTATTATTAAAGCTTATATTTTCACCTACAAATTTCTCCAAATATATGCATATATTGATATTTATAATCATTTACCTGACAGGTCAGAGTGAGTTTTAGTTCAGCTATAGCAGCTAGTCAGCTATCAAAGCAGCAACCAGTAAAAGCAACAGCGGTAAGACTTGCTCGAGTACATCAAGATGCTACTTCTACATTGGGCTTGTCAATGCCTGGTTTATCTGCACTACTTGCTGGTACATTTATTACAAAAATTGTAATTATTTTTTCACTACTTAATTTTATTACAGTATGTGGTGTCTTAATAGGTACTCCTACAGAGGATAATTCGGTACCTGGAATAACAGCGGCCTCATCTCTCTTTGAAAGACTTACTGCGCCTACAGCAAATCAAAATAGTCAACCCGCGAGTCCTATGACTAGTCCACCACCAGTTACACCATCTGTACAGTCATCCCAACAACAATCCACAAACGTTAATCTTCAGAGCGTCAGTCTCGCTAGTCTACCAAATTCTGTTAATGGGCTTCAAAATGTTCAGGTAATGACTTTGAACTTGCAAGCAAAAAATTAGTAGATAAAAAAAATTAAATTTTAATTTTAAGATTTATTGTTTATTTTCTATTATTTAGGTTTCTATCCCAGGTTTATCGCAACCTATTACCATGTCCCTGAATGTTTCAGCAACAACTGGTGGTAATGTTGTTACTCCAACTGGTGTTATTGTTTCTCTTCCAATATCATCAGCAACCAATACTTGCTCTACAGTCTCCAGTGTAAAATGTCCTTTTTCATTTAATGAAAGATTACTGAGAATCTATTTATTATTAAAAGCAACTTTTTTTTCTAGATGGTACCTGCAACAGTTGTTACTACAGTAGTTGGTGGAACAACACCAACTGTAGTAATCGCTAATCCTGCCAATACTCATTTATCGTTACCAATTGGTTTGTTATTAAAATCGTCAACTTTGTATTGGAGGCTTATTAAAAAATAATTAAAAAAACTACAATTTATTTTCAGCGCAATTAATACCTTCAGGTGTGAAGGGTTTAAGTCAACAAAATATTCGCAGTAATAATGCTGCCGTTACTCTTGCTCAAGTAATCCTATGCACTTATATGAAATCATTTATTAATTAGTGGAAAAATTTAACTGAATGACTAAAAAAAATGAATTTCTGTTTATGAGTTTAGGGGGGTCAAGCGATACAACTTGTTGGATCTCAAAGGTCGAGATTAGGGCAAATGACACGACCAGTGCAATCGAATCAAGCCAAAGCTGTACCGAATCAGTTAGTAACAGTCTCAAAAACCGTTTCAGCAAATCAACTTGTTTTACCACGAAATAAACAAATTTTGACACCAATAATGGGTAAGATTTTAAAAAATTGGTTGAATAAGTAAGCGAGAAAAAATATTAACTGTATTTTTTATTTTGAATTTTAAGTAGCAGCCTCTAAACCAATGTTAGTGGCAACTCAAACATCTGGCACATCATCTTCGCAATCAGCAATTTCAACTGCTACTAATAAACAGACATTGCTTGCCAAGTCCCTACACGCAAGATCAGCAGCTGCAGCAACAATGGGGCAATGCAATTCCCAAGCACAGACTCTTAATGTAAATGCAGTAGCAGGCTTATCTCAGCAACAGGTATAAATATCGTACTCTCTCACTTCCTTTCTTCTTAACTACATACAAAACATTAAAATATTGTTTAATCGATATTTCTTGATTTTAGCTACAACAATTGCAACAATGTTTTGCTGCACAGCACAAATCCACAGTAGCAACAGTAAACGCTTCAACAGCTAGCAGAACACAAATTCAGCCGCGGGGTAATGCTAGTGGCGGCGATGACGTCCTCTGAACTGTAATAAAATATTAGAAGCAGTTGCTTGTTAAATATCTTGGTCTCCTGATGTATTGAAAAGTGATGAAAAAGAAACTTTCAGTGAATGGCCTCGATACAAATTGCGATGTCGATTATGATTATGAATATATTTGTACAAAGTATTTTTGCGAAAATAGACTCGAAATATGCAGTTGAATGTTGACTGTATCCTCGAACCGATCCTTCGAATTAAAAAAGTGAGAATGAGAAAAAAGAAAAATCGTGAATATGTGGTAAACGTTGTTTTACCAAAGATTAATTTTTGCCTCATTAACACCCGTTTATTTTTTGTGCGAAAAGATGTTTTAATTATTGTAGATAAATATTAAATATACATACGCGCCCTACTTTACAACCTCATTATTTAGGATAGTGCACGCGCGTGCACCTACATTCATGCTAATGCAAAATGTAAGACATAATATTTGTTTTATATTAAAAAAAAGTCGTAATAAATATTCCATTTTTATTTATTTACTTTTTTACCATAAGTATTTTAGGCATAATAAAATTTTTTTCAAATACACTCCAAATATACCCATATATAATCCATATATAAATTTGAAATAAAATTTTTCCAAATGTTTTGCGATAAATCTTATTGATCAGCAAATTTGATTATATATTATTTGTCTGCAAATTACTAAAATAGATAGGATTAATTAAATAATAAAATTTGAAAAAATAAAATAATAATAGTGTTTTGCTAAAAATAAAGTTTTATTTATTTCACGTTATCTTAAGGCACAAGTAATTGCAGGTATGTAATAAATTCTATTTCTTCTATAATTAAAATACATCATTTTGGTAATATTTAATTTAATAACAAGATAAATGTAAAGCTCATCTACTTAAAGGAATATAATAAATTAGATGTCCTGATATAAACATTTCTTCTAAAATTTGTATATTACATAATCTGTGTGTGAAATAAAATGTTTAGATCGTATTAAATAAATTCTTAAGCAGTAAATGCAAATAAATTAAGATGTTAATTAACTTTTACAAATATCTAAATACACTTTTAGTGGTAACGGTAATGGTTAGTTTAACCGTTTAATGAATGCAAGTGAATGGTGAAAGAAATGAATTATCGTTAGTATCTTAATATCATTTGTTTCTTCACACCCACTTGTAAAGAAAAATTTTTATGAAAAGCCTATACTTTTACACAAAATGAAGCACACAGTCCCAGCTGCGTATTAGTAGTATTGACATACAGTTTTAGGTAAATCAAGAATTTCTCTATTGAAATCTTTGTAAAAATTGCTATAGAAATCTCTCAATACTTTCATCTTGTCTAATTAAATCTAGCTAGTTTCTTCATAAAAATTGTGCATAAAAAAAAATTCTTTGAATTCTACAGTTCACATGTTGTAAAACAAATATAAATGTTTTTTTCTTTTTTGTGCTCATTAAACAAAATACTGCATTCACTTTTACTTCTTGACCAAAAAATCTTTAATATACTTCTACTAAAATTTGTCAGTCGCAAAGCCTCTTCAATTTAATTGTAAGAAACAGAATTTCTCTATCACACAACCCTATAAAACATTTATCAATTTCAGGTTGTTATTAAGTAAAACATATTCGGATTACTGATATTTACTATTAGAAGTCTCGCTCATTTTATCTTGTAGAAAGAGCAGTATTATTAATTTTTGTCATCTTGGGTTGAATTCTGATCTGAAAAAGGAAATAAGTTTAAATTGATTTTTTTGTATTGTAAAACTTAATTATCTGTATTTAATATAGTTAACCATCTTGATGAATCATCCACATAGATTCCTTATAATTATCAAATTTTACTAATTTTAAACTTTCTTCTTTCTTCAAAGCTTTTATCATCAATATCGAAAATTTCCGTTATATGCACCTTATTAGAGTCCTCCACTGAATAATAGTACGACATTACAGCTTCCTGGTTTGCTGAAGCCTAACATTAAATGAAAAATAAATTGCTAAATAAAAATAAATAGAATGTTTCATATCAATTTTAATAATTTATTTACTTGCAAAATATTTTCGAAATTTTCAGTTGTTCCCAAATTTGTCATGTCAATAACACAATTAGTAGATTGCTTATGTTTATGATCTTGCCAGGATTCACTGGATTTGATAATATAATTATGTTTTTATTACATAAGATGAACAATTTAAAATAATAGAAAAAATGTTACAAAGTAGAAACTTACGCATCATTATATTTTAATGTTAAATTCACATTGGTTTTTTGTTGTTTACACATGGAATCATCTGCTGATCCTACATTACAGACATTTATTTAAATAGAAACGGTGACTTAATTTAAAAGATAAAGTTTCACAAGCAATGCATACATACTTGATCCATACTCCATAATATTTACATGACACTTTATTGTTTGTGGAATTGGTTCGTAATAAACATTGACCTTTGGAAAAATAAGACTTAATTGTTCTAAAAAATATCTGCTCATTTCTATAACACCTTTCTGAAGTTTTGGCACATGAACTATAAACCTGAAATGTTAAATATTCTTATATAAGTAGCTGCACAGCTTCATGCATATGATATAAATTTTGCAAACTATAAATAAAGTGATAATTAAATACATGCAATAATTATATTTTGATATAAATTATAAGTAGACTATTAAAAATTTAAATATTAAAAAAGCGAAAATCTTGTATGAAAAAAGATGAATGTATCCTGGGCAATCCACCATTGTACATCGTTATAAAACATAACTGTTACTAACCAGACACTTTTTAGACATTTCTGAGACGTTTGTAGAACGTTTTATAAACGTTTTTTTATTTAATTATTTATTGAATGTGACAAATATAAGTCGATTTGAATTGCATATTAACATTTATCTAGCGACCTCAAAATTCACTCCGTTTTTCTCTATCGCTAGTCATTTCGAGATATTAAAAATAAATAATTAAATAAATAAATATTATAAAAAGTTTTACAATCGTTATTATTTTATTCCAACGTTATTCCAATATTCATTCTGACGTTAAAAACAACAAGCAAACGTTAGATGTTTCAAATTTTAACTTTGTCAATGAACGTTGTGTCAAGGTTGTTTAAAAATTTTGTTATGAGGGAGACTACTGGCAAATGGAAGAACGCGATCGAAACATGTTGCAACCTTTCATCTGTCTACCTGTCTACCTGTCTGCCTTCAGTCAGTAATTGGTCAGTCAGTTGGGAGACGGCCGGATGATAAGATGCTGAGATATTTTCGGAAGAAATCTGCCCGCGGGCGCAAACGGGCGCAAACGGGCGCAAATTACCATCAATGATCGCGTGACATTGTCGATAACTCCTGATCTATAGCAGGACTTATCAGTTACCGAATTCTGCACAAACATATATAGATTTCCGATTTTTTCTTTTCGGAAGATATATATTTAGAAGACTACAGCCACATGCACACACAAAAGAATTGTTTTCCGATAAAATGGTTCAAATTTTTCAAAATTATAAAATCTAAATTAAAAATTCTTCAAACATTAAAATCATATTAGTACAGGAAAATATTAACCTTAGACTATAATTTCAGGGCAAGCAAATACGAAAAAACGTGCTTTTATGAAACAAATCTTTTCATATAATTCTCATCTACTTTGTAAAATTTCATTACTTACTTTGTAAAGGTGGCATAAACAACATCAACTGGTAAAGTATATGGCAGACTCAATAATGATAATAACTTTATACTTCTATGCTTGAAAAGCCAATTTATGAATCCTTTATTTGCAGAATCTATAGCATCTTGAAAAATCATCATTACAGTTTCGGGGAGATTGGCCACTAATGCTTCCTGCACAAAGAATGATGTCAGATTATTAACTTTTTAAATTACTTTTTAAACGCATCACCGATAACTCTAAAAGGTTTAAACCTGTCTATGCATTTTACATTCTACGCAATCTGGGTCATATTCCGAGTTGTTGTCTTCAAGTGTTTCTGAAACTACAAAAGTTGACTGCACGGCTAAACAACGGTTGCAATTGATCAAGTTATTCCTATTTAAAAATCTTAATGCATCATCAAATCCTTGTTTGCACATATTTGATAAAATCTATAAATAATAAGTTTTGTAAAAAAATAAATTTAAAATAAATATTTGCACATTATACAATGTTATAAAAGCTCACTTCTGGATTCGGTGGAAATAAAATTCTGGCAAACCTATACATATTTTGTTTAGAAAGTTCAATACTCGTATTTGCTAGATTTACATGAAATAGCTGAGAAGAAATATCCCTTGGGCATATATCACTTTCTCCACAAAATGGGCTTATGGTAATAGTATTTTCATCAAGAGTTGGCAAATTGTCACTAAATCCTCCATCCATATATCTTATACCATGAAATCTTGGAGGTAAAAAACCACAAAAAAGAGGGATAAAAGAGCTGGCAAGTAGAGCCTGTTAAAATAAAACCAAAAATAATTTAGAAAAAGAAAAAAAAGCTAATAATAAATCGAAACTCAATTTTGCAACTCACTTGAAGTAAATCTTCTCTAGAATTGTACTGAGAAACAATGACATTTTTTCCATCGTATACCCTAGTTAAAGATATGTGGAGTTTGCCACTTACACGAATGTGAGCATCATCTGGTAAAAACTAAAATGTACAAAAAGGTGTTTCAAAATAATTAAAAATTTGTAGGAAAAAGCTTGAGTAAATTGAAAGTTTCAGTACCTTTTGCAAACTTTCTAGAAGGACTTCTTGTACATTGAATGAAGGGCTAAATGGTCCAAGAGCACGCTGTCTTGCTTCTCTTGCCAAATGTAAAAGGTTTGTGGCCATCTCCGCTGTATAAATATCATTAAAATGAATTGTGTCAAAAAATATGCTTTTCATATATTTATACTCGTATTCTCGTTTTCATTTTATTTAATCCTACATTAAGAGTTTTAGTGAAAAATGTAATTTTATTTACAATCTTTTCAAAATAAGATAAACTCTTAACTTGGTGTCTCATGGAGAAGTCAATTTAAAATATATAAGTTTTCCCTCGCTATGTTTGAATTTTTAATCTCATTTAGTAAGCCTAAATCTAACTTATTTTTTAAGATTAATTAGATTTGGAACACTATACTCTATACTGAGGCCTTGCTAACTTCACCATTCGCATGGTAAATATCTAGTGGAATTTTACGGTCATTTTATAGCTAACCAAGATCCATTCATATTTTCTACAAATATATGTGGGTATAACTAATATGGCGCAAACGAATGTTGCAGCCCTGATGGAAATAATAAAATAACTTTTGTTTAAAAATGTTCAAGAGTGTTTAAAAGGCGTCCATTTCGTCACATACTTTTAAACATTTTTGAACGAAAATAAAAATTTTTTGTTTAAAAATATTTGTTATTTTTTGTTTATTTTTGTTTAAAAATGTTCATGTTTGCTTCAAAATGTTTATTTTCGTTTAAGCATATGTTAAAAAGTTCAAAACTATTCTTTTGTGATGTAATATACTCACTGAAAATACAAATATTTAATTTTGTTCAAAAATGTTTAAAAGTGTTTAAAGGGTATGTGGCGAAATACATGGTTTTTAAACACTTTTAAACAGTTTTGAATATTTTTAAACAAAAACTATTTCCACCAGGGAGTTTTTTTTTGAGATTAACAACTAATGTGGACCGGACGCTCATTACCGATCCTTTAAAGAACTAACAAAAGGAAAAATGCTACTTAAACATATATAATTATTACCTAAAAATAAAACAAAAATTTTGTTAGAGCTAATAATAATTATTATTTTGACTATCGATTTGTAAAAAATTTGAGTGATCCTTTTATCTATAAAAGGCAATCAATTTAGTTATTAGTTTTTTGCAAAATTGAATAAGTTAAAAATGGTATACAAATTTCCATTTCGGTCATTTGAAGAATGTGGGATGGATATTTGATTGGTAAGACAGCTGGTATTCCTTTCAGTATACGTGATATATCTATATCTTTGAGAAAGCATAGTATTAAAGGTACTACAAAGTGGTTGATGGCATTTTTTCTGGCTTCAACATTTAGAGGGCAGGAATTTGAGATTAACCATCTCTCTGAAAAAATGCATAAAATGAGAATCTGATATCGGGGAATATTTACGGAAGAAGCGACTATTATCACGGGTCGTCCTCGAAAAGTTAACCACGGCTGGTTCTTTTAAAAGGTCATTTTGAACTCTACGATGTAGGGTTGTATTTTTGTGGCTTCCTGGCAAAAAGGGCATAAATTTTATTTTTATGTCCAAGATATTTGAGTTTTTAGCTTTCTCTCGTTACAATCAATGATTTTAAACAAACGCCGGCAAGATAATGAAATAATAAATAATATATAAATAAATAAATTAATAATAATTAATAAATTAATTTTGAATGACGTTATTTTTTTTTTATATCTTCGTGCCTCCTTTTGCTTTTCGGGAAACGAATCAATTGTGTATTTTTGTCGTCTTTTCAATAAATTTATCTTTTACTTTGTTTCTTCGACAGTTATTAATACTATTGTAGGGAGAAAAACAACAATTTTCGTGATTAAGTTTAAAATAAAAAGGTAGAAATAGATATTTGCCTATAATAAGACATAATAATAAACAAACTTGAGTTAAGCCCTTTTGCCGGCATTTTGAAAGCCCAGATTTTTATTTAATTTCTAAACATTTGTTATTTACACATTTGTGTAAAAGTTTGAAATTTTAAATAGATCAGCAAAACTTAATATGTTGAAAGTGCAAAAATATTTGGCAAAGTAATCGTTTTTGTCAGTAAAGATGGAAAGAAATAAACAGTAACAGTAACAGTTCGACATCTGCACAATTATAGATTTATAGTATCGCGGTGTTTCGGTTTGATATGCAGCAGTAAAATGTATGCGATACATTTGCTGAAATAGAGATTTGAACTTAGTATACTGTAATATAATTGCTTCTGATAATAATCCTTAGAAAAGATTCATACAGCTATTGATACAGCTACTGATACAGCTATTGATACAGCTATTCAAACGTAGGTATCTTTCTATATCTATGACAATGATAATGATACTGCAGTTTTGATTAGCGTATCTGAAATCTCAATTTTCATGTAGTATATGCGCTCGTATGCGCTCGTATGTGCTCTTAGAAAAATATATAATTTAGAAAAATAAGCAACGCGCGGAACTATCCGTACGTTATATAAAAATAAAATATTTTCAACAATACGTTATGTTTTGATTATCGTTATAGTACGTGTCACGTGAAAATATAGGCCGAAGGGCGTATATAAAAGGCGTAAAATATATTTTTGTACAGACGATTGATTCGGTGCTCAAACACTGAAGTAGCAAAATTAATCTAGGATTATTAGATTAACTTGTAAGTTAATATGATAGATTGTCATCTAGGTTCAATGGTCAAATTTGTTGTAATTAAGATTTATCAAGACATTTGAGGGCTGTATTATAAGAGAATAAAAAGAAATTGAGCTTAATAGCTTATCAATCCCGTGAATGATAAGCCTGTTGACGATATTCTCGCGCTCTCCTGCTTTGCGCTAAGCCTGCACTCTTTGTTCAAGACCAATGCTCCTATGTAAGAGAACAAAGAAAAGGCGAGGACGGCCCGCGTTGTTATCTCTCCCCCAGACTTACCAAAATTTCCTCGATATCGAACAATTCTATCTATATATGTATACGAAAAAGTGCGACATTTAATTTTTAATTTCGCATAAATTCTAGTACATGGCAAAACTTGGATAGAAATTTTTTTACAAAGAAAGTGTAAGTAATGAATAATTGCAAAATTGTGGCAATTGTGACAATTGTCAAGGATTTTTTCATTTTATAATAAAATCGAAAATTCTCTTTCCAAAGAATACTAAAATTAATGATGTTAGTGTATCTTGTGTGTAATTAATAATCTTTGCACTGTTATGATTGTTATTATCTTACCAATAGGCAAGTCGCAAAGTAGACAGCAAGCAGCAATAGCTCCGGCCGAGGCTCCACTTATTTTGTCAAGGAGCAGATGGGGTGCATATTTCTTGAAACACACCGCGACGCCAACGTGATAGATGCCTAGAAAACCGCAGCCAGCAAAAGATAAATTCATCGTTCGCGGGTTCCGCGCAAGTAGATCACGCACAGATTCAACATATAAAAATGGATTGAAATGTGCGACAAGTACACTGTAATTCTAAGTAATTAAACTGAATTAATTATTCTGCACAGCATAGGCCAATGGTTCTCTTCTTTTCGTAAAAAATGCACTCCTTGCTGTTTAACACAAAACTTGGCTCTTCGTCTACTTAAGTTCTCTGCCGACTGCCAGTGTGCCAGTCCTATACTGTCGGATGGACTGCACGGTCTGCTTGTAACTGGCTGTAGGTATCCGTACATACCCCCCAGGCCCCCACGAGACCCCGACACTCTAGCTGACCACCGCCCGCTCCAACCAGCTCCAACCTCCTACGACTTGCGTCAGTCGCGACTGGCTATAAACACAGCTTAGTTGACTCTTAAAGTCTTTAACACTTGAAAGTTGAAAGTTGAAAGTTGAAAGTTCAGTCTATAATTACGTAACCCCGCAATCTCAAATTCACATATTTAAAAGTTGCATATTTACAACTAACAGACGCTTACAAGTAGTACACGACACAACTACACGCACGCTCATTCACACGGCACGCACGCACGCACACATGTTCACGCACATGCACACAATCTACTTTGCTGCAATTTAGCCTAACTAAATAGCTAATTCACTATACTGATAAGTGATAAACAAAGAATGATACTTCGCTAATACTCACTTATCAATACATCCACTTTTATAAATGGTTTGTTGCGTATCTTGGATGTACACACAAGTATCTACTTAATGTATTTAAATATTAAAAGCAAGTTTTAATGAGTAACTATAAGAAATGGTATGTCTAAAACAGTTTAAAGCTATTATACGCACTAGGTGAAAAACTGTCTAAAGAACGGCTGATCGCAGTATCGTCTAACCTCTTCTAACTGTTGCTATGATAATCCCAGTCAACATACAATGAATATACAATGAATTCTTTGAAGAACTCTTTAAAATATAGGATTACCGATCTGCGTGCGCATGTGCAGTGTCAGTGGCGTCACTGCGTTCATATAGTGCAGTGTGCGAAGTCACAAAGTGCGAACTGCGAGTGAATAGTGCAGTCTACAATAGACCACTATAATGTTATATAATATAGTTATACAAATAATTTTAAGTTTTTCTTCTATCTTGAAGAATTATTTCAAGTGCAAAAAGGAAACGAAAACGCTCGTTTTACGTTTACCAAGATGGCGCGACTTTGACAGAGTCACTACAGGCTTATATCGAGCAAACAACTTTTTTTGTAATACTGAAAATGATAGTAATTATTTTCACTGTCGCTTTGCAGCTAAAATGAATATATTTTTAGCGACACAAGTACAGTCAATAACTACAGTCAATTACGTTTAATTTTTAGGTAAAAATTTAGCTACATACAAAATATGTACAATTACCAATACCCTATTTTCTTACTTATTTGTTTCTTATCGCTGATCGCTATTACATCGTAAGTGCGGAGACCCTAAGTCCTTATTCACATAATCACGTATATTGAATGCTTATACTGCAATAACTGGAGCCTTTTTTACTTTTTACATAGCGTGTGTACCGAACAGATGTGATTTACCGCATGAAACAAAATTGTTGATTCCAATCTACACTGCATTAAATATTCTATGATTAAATCGGTGTGGTTAAAACGGTCACTGGCCTTATTTCGCCTTTCGGTCAAATAGCGCCAAATACTGTCAGTGACCGTTTTAACCTCATACCGTCTTAACCATAGAATATTTAATGCAGTTTAGATTGGAATCAACGATTTTGTTTCATCTGCATCCATGCAGTACAGATTTACAGTAGCTGACAGTATAAGCTATTTCTTTCTTTCGTGGATTGCTTTAAGGGGACTTTATACCTTAACTTTTTCATCGATAAAAACAGCTCCTGAATAAAAAATCCTAAAAAAAAGAGA
>UXGC01001731.1:0-17936 GCA_900480045.1 Eurytoma adleriae | reverse complement strand
CTCAATGCAGAGAAAGTTAAGCCACTAACAGAAAGGATCGACGGACAGGGAACTGTCTATTTTCATGAGTTTTTAGATAGATATGAAAAAATATTGAAAACAAGAGGATTAAGAGAGAGAACTTTAAAAGAGTACTGGCAAAGAATAGGAGTAATTAGAAAAGGATTTATTGATGCACCAATTCAAAATATTACAACAAAAAACATTGCGGATTTTCTTCATCCCTTTATTCATGAAGGGAAGACAACAACAGCAAAATTATTGAGAGGCTCATTAATCGATTGCTTTAGAGAGGCATTAGCCAGCGGTTTAGTAGAATTGAACCCTGCTGAGCTAACAAAAAATCCAAAAGCTAAAATTCAGAGAGTAAGATTATCTCTCAATGATTTTAACACTATTTTGGATTCAATTAATGATGATGTTCAGTGGTTAAGTAAAGCAATGAAAATAGCTTTAGTCACAGGTCAAAGGGTATCTGATATTTCAAAAATAAAATGGAAAGATATTCATGATGGGAAATTATGGATTGTTCAACAAAAAACAGGAACTAAATTAAACATCCCTTTGAGTTTAGAAATAATAGGCATTCGATTATCAAATATCATAAAAAATAACAAAAATAATTCAGAATATGTAATCAATGATGATGGCAAAAAAATTTCTGCAGAAAGAATATCAAAACGATTTTCAAAGGCTAGAGATCTAACTAATTTGAAATGGGAAGGCTCGCCTCCATCTTTTCATGAGATAAGGAGTTTATCAGCAAGATTGTATACAGAAAAAAATGGGAGTGAATTTACTCGCAAATTACTCGGTCACAAATCAGCAGAAATGACAGCTAAATATCAGGATGATAGGCAGGATAGCTGGATTGAAATTTAAAATTAACAGTGGATGAATGGTGAATTATAGTGATATTTTTTTTTATCATATTGAATTTTAAAAATAAATTCTAATCGCAACTATTCCTCTTATTGTTTCCACTGGTCCTAAATTAACCGCTCATTTTTATCAACGGATGTTTCAACATAACCCTGAATTAAAAGATATTTTCAACATGAGTCATCAAATTAATGGTGATCAAAGAGAAGCTTTGTTTAATGCCATTTGCGCCTATGCTGCCAATATTGATAATGTTTCGGCCTTACTACCTGCGGTTGAAAAAATTGCCCACAAACATGCTAGCCTAAATATAAAACCTGAACATTATTCGATAGTTGGTCGACATCTATTACATACCATTGATGAGTTATTTCAGCCTGGAAAAGAAATTATTGATGCCTGGGCTAAAGCTTTTGATGTGCTGGCCGATATCTTTATTAACCGTGAAGAACAAATCTATAAAACAAATGAAGAAAATATCGGCGGTTGGCGTGGTTTGCGTCGCTTCAAAGTGGCTAAAAAGATCCCGCGTAGCGAAACGATCACCAGTTTTCAATTTATTCCAGCAGATGGTAATGAGATAGTCGATTTTCTTCCTGGACAATATTTAACCATTTATTTACAGGATCGTGAAAAACTAACCAATCAACAAATTCGGCAATACTCATTAACCAATGCACCTAATGGTGAAAGTTATTGTATCGCGGTAAAGCGTGAAGAAAATGGCAGTGTGTCAAACTATCTGCATAATAATATAAAAGAAGGGGATATCGTCAAATTGGCACCACCTTGCGGAGATTTTTTTTTGGCAGTGAATACTGATACACCAGTAACGTTGATTTCAGCCGGTGTCGGCTTAACGCCAATGATAAGCATGTTGGAAAAGCTACATCAACAACAACATAAAGCGCCATTAAATTGGCTACATGCGACAGAGCATGGTGGACATCACGCTTTTGCTAATGAAGTAAAAAATAAATTAACCGATTTTATCCATGGCTTCAGTGCCGTTTGGTATAACAATCCACGTGAGCAAGACAGACAAGCTGAACACTATCAATACCAAGGACTAATGAATCTGTCAGAAGTAAGACAACAACTTAATATTAACAATATGCATTACTATTTCTGTGGCCCTGTCAACTTTATGCAATTTATTGCCAAGCAGTTGCTCACCATGGGAGTAAATACCAGTCACATCCACTATGAGTGTTTTGGACCACATAAAGTTATTGAGGGAAATGAACAATAACCCTTGAAACTCTCACTAAAACCAAGATAAGTGGTAACAGGTGGAATAGGAGGTTACAGATTCCATATCAACTCCTTTGTAACTTTCAACCATCTGTTACCCTTTAAAATCAAATAGCTGCTTCATCCTGCTCGCCGGTGCGAATCCGGATAACATGAGCAATATCATAAACAAAGATTTTACCATCACCAATTTTTCCCGTCTGAGCCGTTTGCGTTATCGTCTCGACACAACTGTCAACAATATCGTCTGGAACAACAATTTCAATTTTTACTTTAGGCAAAAAATCAACCATATATTCTGCGCCGCGATAAAGCTCTGTATGACCTTTTTGGCGTCCAAACCCTTTTACTTCCGTGACTGTCATTCCGGTTATGCCGACATCTGCTAAAGCTTCTCTTACATCATCTAGCTTGAACGGTTTGATAATTGCATCAATTTTCTTCATCAAATTATCCTATTATCACCAGTTTTTACGACCAAAAGCCGAAGTAATTGGGTAACGCCTATCCTTATTGAAATTTCGAATAGTAATGCGTGGACCTATCGGTGCTTGACGTCGTTTATATTCATTAATATCAACTAGCTTAATCACCTTACGTACTGTTACTTCATCAAATCCAGCCGCAACTAATTCACTGACCGATTTATCCTGTTCAACATAACCTTCAAGGATCGCGTCCAGCACAGGATAAGGTGGTAAACTATCTTGATCGAGTTGCCCTGGTGCCAGCTCAGCAGTAGGCGGCCGCTCGATAACGCGCTGAGGGATGTTTGGTGAAATCGTATTACGATATTTTGCCAACTCAAATACTAACGTCTTTGGTACATCTTTAAGCACCGCAAAACCGCCGGCCATATCACCATAAAGACTAGTATAACCTACCGCCGATTCACTTTTGTTGCTGGTCGTTAATACTAAACGGCCACTCTTATTTGATATTGCCATCAAAATGATAGCCCGACAGCGAGCCTGCAAATTTTCTTCGGTTGTGTCGGGAGCCATGTCTGCAAATAAGGGCGACAAACCAGCCATAAATGCATCATACATAGCTTCAATAGATACTATCGCAAATTCAATACCTAACAATGTAGCCTGTTCTCTGGCATCATGGATGCTTATCTCAGCGGTATATTTAAAAGGCATCATGACTGCCTGAACGTTATCTTTTCCTAAAGCATCCACTGCAATAGCTAAGGTTAAAGCTGAATCAATTCCGCCTGATAATCCCAAAATAACACCTGAGAAGCCATTTTTATTAATATAGTCACGGGTTGCCATGACTAATGCTTCATAAACTTGTGCGGTAGAAGATAAAGTTTTAGCTAAATTAGCTACTGGTAGCGGTTCGCCATCATTAAATTTACACTGGATAACCTGCTCAGCAAACTGCGCTAAATAATGCGTTATCTCACCCTGGCCATTAAATACTTTTGACCCACCATCAAATATAAGTTCATCCTGCCCGCCCACCTGGTTTAAATAGACAATTGGCAAATGCGTTCTTTGACTATGAGATTTTAATAACCTTGTACGGATATGGAGTTTTTCGCGATTATAAGGTGAAGCATTAATGATAATCAGCACATCAGCGCCTAGTGCTTTAATTCTATCAACCGGTTCATCAAACCAAACATCTTCACAAATTAAAAAACCTAGCTTATAACCTTTAAAAGATAAGACACAGCTTTCGTGACCAGCATAAAAATAGCGCTTTTCATCAAAAACACCATAATTAGGCAATTGTTGCTTAAAATAACGCGCCACCATTTGCCCCTGCCAGAAAAATGACAATGCATTATAACATTTTTCATTTTGCTGCCATGGATGACCAACGACAATGGCTATATTTTGACTCGCTTCTTTAAGGCGATCTAGCTGTTTACTACAGCGTTGGTGAAAATCCGACCGAAAAAGTAAATCCTCCGGCGGATAGCCAGTTAAAGACAATTCCGAAAACAGAATAAGATCCGCACCCTGCAACTGTTGAGCCTTAGCTTCCTGCAACATGCGTTCACAGTTGCCTTCAATATCACCTACCAGCCAATTTAATTGTGCTAGTGCAATATTCAGCGTTCGGTTCATAAAATTTCACTCTCCAGACATAATAATAATTATTCTTTAAAATCATTAGCATCCAGTTTATGCCTGGCTAATAATTTATAAAATTCTGTTCGGTTTCGACCTGCCATACGCGCTGCGTGGGTAACATTGCCTTTTGTCATTTGTAACAATTTGCGCAAATAATTAAGCTCAAATTGGTTACGAGCCTCAACAAAAGTAGGTAATGCGGTATTCTCGCCTTGCAGTGCCTGAATGACTAGCGCTTCACTAATAATCGGCGCCGTTGTTAATGCAACACACTGCTCAATAACATTTACTAATTGCCTTACATTGCCCGGCCAACTGGCGGCCATTAAACATTTTATCGCATCCCTCGATAGGCTACGCACAAAAGGTTTATGACGCTTTATTAATTCCCTTAACAAGTGATTAGCTAACAAAGGAATATCTTCTGAACGTTCATTAAGGGCAGGAATTTTAATATTTACCACATTCAAACGGTAATAGAGATCTTCACGAAATTCATTCTTTTCCATCGCCTTTGGTAAATCACGATGAGTCGCTGAAATAATTCGAACATCAATATCTAGATCACGGTTACTACCTAAAGGGCGAACTTTACGTTCTTGCAAAACCCGTAATAGTTTCACTTGAAGTGATAAAGGCATATCACCAATTTCATCAAGGAATAATGTTCCACCTTGCGCAGCAAGAAACAACCCCTCACGATGGGTAACCGCACCGGTAAAAGCGCCCTTGGCATGCCCAAACAACTCAGATTTTAAAAGCTGCTCAGGTAAAGCCCCACAGTTAATTGCAATAAATGGCTTTTTAGCTCTAGGGCTAGCACGATGAATTGCTCGAGCCAATACTTCTTTACCGGTACCACTTTGGCCATTGATTAATATACTAACATCAGATTGAGCCACCATACGTGCCTGTTCTAATAAACGAAGCATTATCGGGCTACGAGTGACAATTTCCTCACTCCAATTTTCATCAGAAACCGAAATTGACATGGCCAAAGCTTCACCGATCGCTTTATAAAGAGCATCACGATCAACCGGCTTAGTAAGAAAACTCGATACCCCTCTTTGGGTTGCAGCTACCGCATCAGGGATTGAACCATGCGCCGTTAAAATAATAACCGGCATGCCTGGCTGCTGTTTCTGTATCTCAGCAAAAAGTGCCATGCCATCCATTTCATCCATACGTAAATCACTGATAACCAGATCAATTTTATCTTTTGCTAGAATTTTCAAGGCATCCGCGCCATTTTCTGCGGTAACCACCTTAAATCCTTCGCTGGTCAAGCGCATACCCAATAATTTCAACAGACCGGGATCATCATCTACCAAAAGTAGGTTAGCTGATTTATGCACTGTCATTGCGCATTTTCTCCGCTGTTATCAGCCTGATGCGACTCTTTAGTTACATCGGTTGTTTTCGGCTCGGCACTATTTGATGCTGAATTGGCACTACTTTTATCCATTTTTCCGCTTGAAATAGCTTGTTCCTGTTTACGCGAAGAAAGTTGTCGTTCAATATCTTTCAAATTTTCCAACTTACGCGAGACAATATTTAATTCATAGGTTAGATGAGCATTTTGTTCAGCAAGCCTATCTAGTTTATTATCGCTTTCTTGTTGTAAACGTAAATATTTAGTATTGGCTTCTTCAAGATTAACAATCTGTATTTGCTTTTCACGCCATAATTCTAATAGTGGTCTAATAGATGAAGGGAACTGCAAACTATAAATATTCAAATTATCAATCATCTTACGCCGAACGATGACGGTTGGTTCGGCAACATCGAGTAAAATACTATGACGAAAAACATTCTGCCAATTAATTAACTGGATCGTTTTAGCCATCAAACGCGATTGCTCTTTATTCAACCTATTAGCGCAATCAACTATTCTCAACCAGTAAAGCGGATTATCTGAAGCACTCTCACTCTCTATACTCCATATTTTTTCACAATTTACATAGCGATAATCTGTTATACGTTCTTCTATTGGCATAGATTCATTTATCATATCCAGAGGTAATGGATGGTGAGATTTACTACATGCTGTTAATAAAAATGGTAAAAAAAGTGTGATTAAGTTTACTTTCCATTTAGTGGAAAAAAATCCCTCACAACTTAGCCTCGCTGATACAATATGCCATGTTTTCCGCATTATCCCTGCGGCTATTAGGATGTTGTAATTAGACCAATTTGGCATTATTCATACTCTGTGGTTAGTGGTAGTTCAATACGAAAACAGACATCAGCAAACTGACGGTCAATAAGCAATAATTGACCATTCATTCTCTTAATACAATCTTGGGCAATACTTAATCCTAACCCGCTACCCTTTACTGCCCCTTTACGCAATAAAGATCCCTGAAAAAAAGGCTCATAAATCATATTTTGTTCAGATTCTGGAATGGGAGTTCCTGTATTAGCGATATCTATCTGGAGTTTATCATCAGTTTCATTACTTAGTATCCAAATCTTACCCGATTCAGAACCGTAGTGCACTGCATTAGAATAGAGATTATCGATCACTCTGGCCAAAAAAGTAGGCTCTGCACGACAGTGAGTAATATTCAACTCAATTTCAGTTTGCATATTTTTAGCTCTAGCCGTTAGGTTATGTGAAGAAACGACATTTGCCACCAACTTGGTTAAATCAATTTGCTGAATTTGTGCTGGCCCATCGGCTAACTGACGATTATAGTCTAATAATTGCTCAATGAGTTGTTGCAAATGTTTACTACTATTATCCAAAATAGCGACCACTTCTCGTTGATCTAAAGTTAGAGGCCCTGCTACTTCATCAGCTAACAGTTCAGCCCCTTCACGCATGCTGGCTAAAGGTGTTTTTAATTCATGAGAAATATGACGTAAAAATTCATGACGTTGTGACTCCAGCCAACGAAGCCGCTCACTCAACCAAACAATGCGCTGAGCCAATGAACGTAACTCACTGGGGCCTTTAAAACGCTCAAGTCTGGTAAGAAGTGTTCCTCCAGCCCCAAGATGATTAATCATACGCTCAATAGCTTTAACTGGACCAATAATCATTCTAGTAAATAACACAACTAATAATACACTTAATAAAAAGACAATTAGTGTTTGCCAACCAAAATATTGCCCTTTTTCAGCAATAGCATTCTGCAATTGAGTACCACGTCCAAATACTACATCACGTGTTAATTGTACTAATTGGTTATTGGTAACCGAAAAACGTTCAAGCGCCGTTGCCATTTCCGGAATAGGCGAATTATTTTCGCATTTTAAATCGGAGAGCTCTTCCAGTAGGGTTTGAATAGTCGTGATTTGGTTTTTATCAGGCAAAATAGTTAGTTGACGAGCTAGCATCTCACTATATTCTTGCCGTTTTTTCTTATAAAGCGCAGCAAAAGTTTGATCGTTTAACACACAATATTGGCGATAACTACGCTCCATTTCAAGCGCAGTACTGGTCATAATTTCACTTCGCCTGGCATCAAGCAAGGTAGTGCGATTGATATCAGCTGCTTGATTACTCAACTCATCTAAACTTTGATAAGCCTGATATGCCAATATTAATAACGGCAAAAGAACCAATAAAAAAGCCATCACCACCAGTTGGCGTAGTGAGCGCGGAAAAGAATGCCACTTATTCAAAGAAATCATCTCATTACCTATTCATACTATTATGGTAACAGAACTTTTATGCGATAGTGAATTTGCCTAGCAATTTAATAAAATATCTAATCGATTGTTATGTTAAAAACAGCCTTTTAATCACGAAAATCAAGGGTGAAATGTTAAATAATTAATAAGGAAATAAAGCAAGGAAGGTAAATAATATTGCATCTAAGCAACAATAAATATTTTATCGAATAACCCACTGCCTGCACCCCGCCCATATCGGCGAGGAGAGCAGCGAATTTTTATAGATGGTGCCTCACTCCACGTGTCGCCCGATGTTTGATAAAGCAGATTAATTTAAGCTATATCATGCTGTTGGACGATAGGCACCTTACTTTTGGCATCATTCCTGGCTTATGTGGTATGCATCCATCGCTATAGGATCCGACATAAAAAGTTGAATGAGCAACTACCTAATATGATATGCATTTTATATGCCATCTTTTTCAAATTAATTATAATCAATTGAAATATAATAAAAAATAAATTTTATAAGGCTTTAAAATGGTTTTTGATTAAATTTAATGCCTTAATTTTAGTAAAAATGTTGCCTATTAGCGACATTTCATCAAGTAAATTAGATACTAATAAAAAATCATATAATTAAATGTCTCCATTTAGAGACAATTTATTTTACTTACTTTGCTAATTAGCGACAGTTATGTAATCTAATAGATAATTTTAATAATAATTAATATTAAATTTCAGCTAAATTTAGCTCATAATCAAATTCATTTTTTACTTGTTTTCAATCAAAAGATTAAAGCTACATTTTATCTGCTATTACTAACCAAGTTTTATCACTTTAATTAGCTATAGGAGAAAATATCTAATCAACCCAGCTGCCGACGAGCATTACGGAAAATACGCATCCAGGGGCTATCTTCGCCCCACTCTTGCGGATGCCAGGAATGACTAACCGTACGAAATACGCGCTCCGGATGCGGCATCATGATAGTCGCCCGCCCATCTAAGCTCGTTACCGCAGTAATACCGTTAATCGATCCATTTGGATTTGCTGGATACTGTTGAGTAACCTGACCATAATTATCAACAAAGCGTAGCGCGACTAAATGATTTTTTTCCAACAGGTCAAGATGAGCCATGTTTCGCATCTCGACTTGTCCCTCACCATGAGAAACCGCTATTGGTAGTTGGCAACCGGCCATATCTTGTAAAAATAGCGAAGGACTTTCCATCACTTTTACCAAGCTAAAACGCGCTTCAAAGCGTTCTGAACGATTACGAACAAATCGTGGCCAATGTTCAGCACCTGGAATTAATTGATTGAGATTAGACATCATTTGACAACCATTACATATGCCTAAAGATAAAGTATCTGCGCGAGTAAAAAAGCCAGCGAATTGGTCATGTACTCGTGAATTGAATAAAATTGATTTTGCCCAGCCTTCTCCCGCACCCAATACATCACCATAAGAAAAACCACCACAGGCAACTAATAGCTGAAAATTTGCGAGTGTTACTCTGTCTGCTAACAAATCACTCATATGCACATCGATGGCAGTAAAACCTGCACGGTGAAATGCAGCCGCCATTTCAACATGGGAATTGACCCCCTGTTCACGTAAAACAGCCACTTTCGGTGCGCGGTTTGTCATAATATAGGGCGCCGCAATGTCATCTGCTGGATCAAAGTTTAATTTTACATTTAAACCCGGATCTGTCAGATCTTGTTTAGCCTGATGTTCTTGATCAGCACACTCAGGATTATCACGTAAACGTTGCATTTGCCAGCTGGTCTCAGCCCACCATAAACGCAATTGGCTACGCTTTTCACGATAAATTTCTTTGCCGACACTGTTGATAGCAACAATATCGTCTTTAATTGCCATACCAATATAGTGTACACACTCAGACAAACCATGCTCAGCTAAACAAGCTTCCACCTTTTCCCTATCTGCTTGTTTGATTTGGATAACTGCACCTAATTCTTCACTGAATAAAGCCGCAAGAATATCTTTATTATAATGACCAATATCAATATTCAACCCACAGTGACCGGCAAATGCCATTTCGGTTAATGTCACAAATAGGCCACCATCAGAACGATCATGATAAGCTAATAATTTTTGTTCTTTAATAAGTGCCTGAATCCCATTAAAGAAACCGGTTAATAATTTAGCATCACGGACATCGGGTGGATAATCACCTAATTGCCGGTATACCTGCGCCAATGCTGAACCACCCAACGCATTATGACCCTGCCCGAGATCTATTAATAATAATGCATTATCTTGATCACTTTTCAGCTCAGGTGTAACCGTTAAACGAACATCTTCAACCCGTGAAAAAGCAGTAATCACAACAGAAAGTGGCGCGGTCATTTCACAAACCTGTTCGCCTTCATGCCAGGTGGTTTTCATTGACATAGAATCTTTACCAACCGGGATGGTTAGACCTAATGCTGGACATAGCTCCTCACCAATCGCCTTTACAGCTTGATACAAACCTGCATCTTCACCAGGATGTCCGGCGGCTACCATCCAATTAGCGGAAAGTTTCACCCGTTTTAGATCCTGAACATAAGCAGAAGCGATATTGGTCAATGCTTCTCCAACTGCCATCCGGCTGGATGCTGCATAATTCAATAGTGCTATTGGTGAGCGCTCACCGATAGACATAGCTTCGCCATAATAACTGTCTAAACTCGCTGTCGTGACCGCACAATCAGCAACCGGGATCTGCCAAGGACCAACCATTTGATCTCGCGCTACCATTCCGGTAACACTACGATCGCCAATAGTAATCAGAAAAGTTTTCTCTGCCACTGCGGGTAAATGTAATACCCGTTTAACCGCTTCTGTTAAGGTTATCGTCTTTCGATTAATCGGCTTACCAGCTGCATGTTGAGAACTAACATCACGTCGCATTTTGGGTGTTTTACCTAACAAAACATCCAGTGGCATGCAAATAGGCTGGTTAGTAAAATAACTATCATTAAGTAGCAAATCCCGATTTTCCGTTGCTTCACCAATAACGGCATAGGGTGCGCGTTCTCGACGACAAATAGACTCAAATAAAGGAAGTTGTTCAGGTAACACAGCCAATACATAACGCTCTTGAGATTCATTACACCAAATCTCACGTGGATCCATGCCTGGTTCATCATTCAATATTTGGCGTAGTTCAAATATCCCCCCTCGACCCGCATCATTTACTAGCTCAGGCATGGCATTAGAAAGCCCTCCCGCACCAACATCATGAATAAATAGAATCGGATTATCGTCACCTAACTGCCAACAGCGATCAATAACCTCTTGGCAACGACGCTCCATTTCAGGGTTGTCACGTTGCACTGAGGCGAAATCAAGATCAATATCAGATTGCCCTGAAGTCATCGATGAAGCTGCGCCGCCTCCCAGCCCAATATTCATTGACGGGCCACCTAGTACAATTAATTTAGCGCCAACCGGAATATTGCCCTTTTGAATATGTTCTGCCCGAATAT
Organism: Eurytoma adleriae; assembly: GCA_900480045.1. Taxonomy (NCBI): domain Eukaryota; kingdom Metazoa; phylum Arthropoda; class Insecta; order Hymenoptera; family Eurytomidae; genus Eurytoma; species Eurytoma adleriae. The sequence continues at coordinate 6,584 of UXGC01001731.1, read as the reverse complement.
TACCTATACCACCTGCTAACATAATTGGTTTGTGATAGCCGCGTAATTCTGCGCCATTATGACTATTCACTTGTTCTTCATAAGTACGAAAATAACCTAACAAAGCGGGTCGGCCAAATTCATTATTAAAAGCCGCGCCTCCTAATGGCCCATCCAGCATAATATCAAGCGCACTAACAATACGCTGCGGTTTACCAAAATCTTGTTCCCAAGGTTGTTTAAAACCTGGAATGCGTAAGTTAGAAACAGCAAATCCGACTAAGCCTGCTTTAGGCTTTGCACCACGTCCTGTGGCGCCTTCATCGCGTATTTCTCCACCCGAGCCAGTTGCAGCGCCTGGCCAAGGAGAAATAGCTGTCGGGTGGTTATGGGTTTCTACTTTCATCAAAATATGGGTATTTTCATGATGATAATCATACTTACCGCTTACCGGATCAGGAAAAAAACGCCCAATATTCGATCCTTCCATCACGGCAGCGTTATCTTTATAAGCAGATAAAATATAATCTGGCGTTTGTTGATAAGTATTTTTTATCATACTAAACAAAGAATTAGGTTGTTTTTTACCATCAATAATCCAACTGGCATTAAATATTTTATGCCGACAATGTTCTGAATTAGCTTGCGCAAACATATAGAGCTCAACATCGGTTGGATTCCGCCCTAATGTTTGGAAGGCATGCATCAAATAATCAATTTCATCTGTGGCTAGCGCTAACCCTAATTCAGTATTTGCCAATTCAAGTGCGCGACGACCATTTTTTAATATTTCTATTGTTACCATCGGCGCTGGCTTATGATGCACAAAGAGTGATTCTACCTGCTCAAAAGAAGTCCAAACCGCTTCAACCATTCGATCATGCAAAATGACAGATAAATCATCCAATTGTGATATATCCAGTGGTGCAGAATAAATAATATAATAAGCAATCCCACGCTCAAGCCGGATCACCTGCTGTAATCCACAGTTATGAGCAATATCCGTTGCCTTTGAAGACCAAGGTGAAATAGTGCCTGGCCGTGGAGTAACCAAGAGTAACTGGCCTGTAGGCTGTTGCTCAGTTAATGAAGGGCCATAATGAAGCAACTTACTCAGTTTTTGTCGGTCATCCTGATTTAATGGCGCACCAAGTTCAGCAAAGTGTACATATTCAGCATAAATGTCAATAACCGGCAGTTGTTGCTGTTGGCATAAAGATAGAAGCTTAGTAATGCGAAATGTCGATAAAGCGGGTGAGCCACGCAGGATTTCCATAGTAATAGTTTCTCTTAACTTATAAAGCTGGCCTGAAGCATAGGTATCAGGAAAACTAGCCGACTATTATAAAGCATCATGAGCCATTACGAAACCGTTTGCGTGAACATTTATCACTCACTAGGGAATGTTAAAGATATGTAAAATAGATTAAATTACGTTGCAAATCATTTTTTTGTTAAGCAAAATATCGGGCTCTTAAAAAATTGGCCATAATTTGGTCATTTTAATTAAGATAATCTGTTTAACTAACGAGATATAACCATTTGATTAATATTAGAATTAATTATCTTGTTATCGTTATTGTCTCTATAATTTCTGTTGGTGTCATTGCACTTAATATTGAGTGACCCAACCAGCAGCAAGACCAGGTAAAGAGAATTATTTCTCGTGGTGAACTACGTGTAAGTACCATTAATTCACCACTTATGTCCTTTAACGATAAGCAAGAAGCAAGCGGATTTGATTACGAACTGACCAAACGCTTTGCCGATTACCTTGGCGTAAAGCTACGTATCAATGTACGTTCAAATATCAATCAGCTTTTTAATGATCTAGAAAACGGTAATAGTGACTTCATTACTGCAGGACTTCTCTACAATGGGAAGCGCCTCGATAGAGCACAGCCGGGGCCTGCCTACTATACCGTTTCACAACAACTGATTTATCGCAAAGGGATAAATCGTCCACGCTCTTTGAATGATATAAAAGGGAAGTTTGTCGTTGCCACAGATTCAGTACACGCTAGTACACTGCAACGGTTGAAGCAAAAATACCCTAATCTCCAGTGGGAAGAAACCAGTCATTATAATGCGACTGAGTTATTACAACTGCTAGCTGAAGGAAAGATTGATTATACCTTAGAAAACTCTATTGTCGTCTCCATGCAGCAACGCATTCATCCAAACATTGCAGTTGCTTTTAATGTTAGCGACGATCATAGCCTTAATTGGTATATGAAACGCTCAAAAGATAATAGTCTAAATGCAGCAATGTTAGACTTCTTCAATAAAAGCAAAGAAGAAGAACTTTTAACCCGCTTAGATGAAAAATATTTTGGCCATGTTGCTAGCTTTGATTATTTTGATACGCTTTCATTTATTACTGCGATTAATAAAACTTTGCCAACCTATAAACATCTGTTCAAAAAATATGCAGAAGATATGGATTGGCGGCTACTCGCAGCAATTTCCTGGCAAGAATCCCACTGGGATCCACTTGCCACATCACCAACGGGTGTTCGTGGTTTAATGATGCTTACCGTACCTACCGCACAAACTATGGGTGTGTCAGATAGGCTGGATCCAGAGGAAAGTATTAAAGGTGGCGCTGCTTATTTACAATATCTGATGTCACGCTTACCAACCACTATTGCGCCTGATGATCGTATTTTGTTTTCATTATCAGCTTATAATATGGGATTGGGTCATATGCTTGATGCCAGGAAACTGACACTCCTACAAGGTGGTGATCCAGACAGTTGGTTAGATGTAAAAGCTAGACTTCCCTTACTCAGTAAGAAAAAATATTTTGCTAAATTAACCTACGGTTATGCACGTGGCTATGAAGCCTATCGTTATGTGGAAAATATTCGCCGTTATCACCAAAGCTTGGTGGGTTACCTACAGAATAAGGAAATGAATCAAAATATGCAGCTTGCCGCCAGGGATCCGCTTTTATTCTCTAGAGCCAGCAGTAAAAAAGAAAGTAGTGATTAATTTTGCCAATCATTACTAAAATAGTATTAGCCTTTACTTCTGCCTAAGTAGCCTCACTAAGCTGCTTAGGCAGATTTAATTTAACAGCGCGGCACTTTGTTGCCCAATTTTTTTTCTGCTCGCCGCTGTTTAAAAAAACGACTTAACATCGCCGAACATTCATCAGACAAAATCCCTCCCAATACCAGAATACGATGATTCATATCAGGATGATTAAAAACATCAATTATTGAGCCCGCAGCACCGGTTTTTTGATCACAGGCACCATAAACTAAGCGACTGATGCGCGCATGGATCATGGCCCCAGCACACATAATACATGGTTCTAAGGTCACATAAAGAGTAGTGTTAAGTAAGCGATAATTTTGTAAATATTGGCCACCTGCCCGCAAAGCTATAATTTCTGCATGAGCACATGGATCATGATCCGAAATAGGCTGATTCCAACCTTCTGCAATCAATTTATCTTCATGAACCAATACCGCACCTACCGGAATTTCACCTTTTGCTTGCGCCTTTTCTGCGAGTAAAATAGCTTTTCGCATCCAATAAACATCTTTTTTGGCTTGTTCCACGAATAAAAAACCTCAAAAAATTAACTTATAGGGTAAAAGTTGTTATAACATAATATCAATCTATGGTTTAATAACACTGGAACAGATAATAGATTACCTTGCTAAATCATCTGTAACATAAGCTATGCTATTACATAAATTTAGTCTATTCGACCCTGCTCATCTTTCATTAAAGATAGTAACCTAATTAACACGTGTATATTAAATGATAAAAAAATTAATAAATAACAATCAGTATTTTTTGCTAAAAATATTGCTACTTACTATATTATTTAGCTTAATTCATTACGCTTTAGGTTATCCACCAAGGCTAAACTATACAGCGGGTATCGTCGCATTACTCATCGTTATCAGTCCATTACGGATAATATATTGTGGATTTATTATCATATTTACAATTATTGCAGCGCTATATTTTCCGGCCAGGTTTCTATATGGTGCGCCCTCACTCACCATAGCAACATCGGTTACTTACACCAATTTACATGAAGCAATAGAATTTATTACTAATATTCCATATTATCTTTATATTGGATCATTATTTATTTTACTGTTCGGTTTTTTCTGTGCAAAATTCAAGCTTAATAGCGCAAAAAAAATAAAGGTTTGGGCTTTTATTACTTTTCTGCTGTTTCTTTTCTATGGCCCAATAAAAGATTATAAAGAAATAGGTGAATTTGATATTTTAAATAGTGGTTATCCAGAAATTAAATTTATCAAAGATACCTATGAGGCGAAAGGCGAGACGGAAAAGCTTTTTAGCTTAATTGCACAAAAAGATGATTTCCAGCCAAACAATGCTGCCACACCCTATGATACCTATGTTATGGTGATTGGTGAAAGCGCTAGACGCGACTTTATGCATGTTTATGGCTTTCCAATTAATAATACCCCATTTATGGATGCTGCTAATGGTATTATATTCAATCATTATATTTCAGCCGCCTCAACAACCGTACCATCATTAACTCATTCGCTAACTCAGCCTCCTAAATTAGCTAATAGCGTTATTGCGCTCGCTAAAAAGTGGGGATTTACTACTTATTGGCTGTCAAATCAGGGAGCGGTTGGTATCTATGACACACCGATTGCCTCGCTGGGGAAAAAAGCCGACCAGCCATTTTTCCTTAAAAGAGGAAGTTATAATAATAGCAAAGAGAGCAATGATGATGAATTACTACCGCAAATTGCAGCAGCAATCAAAGCCCCTCAGGCCAAAAAATTGATTATTGTTCATTTAATGGGTAGTCATCCTCGCGCCTGCGCCAGAACTGATAATCATTATGATATTTTTTATAAAAGTAAAGAGATCTCATGTTATATCCAGAGCATAAAAAATACGGATCAGCTACTGGCAACTATTCATCAATATTTAACTGACAGCCACTCAAAATGGAGCATGATATACTTTTCTGATCATGGTTTGGGTTTCGTCAATAAAAACAATCCGAGTGACCTTAAACTCACCCATAATGACCAATATCGTCAAGATTATGAAGTACCACTATTTATTAGCTCTCATAATTCTATCAACCGGCAGTACATCAACACTGGCAGAAGTGGAATTAACTTTTTAAGTCTATTTTCTGAATGGTCAGGTATTGACGATCCCAGTATTGACCACTCCTGTCATATGATTTCAAACGATATTTGTTCACAACAAAATAGTGTCATTGACTTTAGTAATAAACGCATTGACTATAGAAAATTACCGGCCGATATGGCGCCATAACAGAATGCAAAATACCAAAACAACTAATAGGGTATAATATTATTGTTTTAGTCTGATAATTTATTGTGTAAAATATAAAATAAGTTGTGTTTATTTTCGCTATAAAGCTAAAAATAAATGCAGCTTTTTACTAATTTGATGATCTAACTAATATTTTAAATAAAACTTTAAATGTCACTATTAATTACTCCAAATATATTATAGAGTGTGATAAAGAATAAAATAATAAACTTATAGTCTTATATTATCTTTTAGTTTTTGAATTAGCATTAATTGTTAGTAATCTCATTTGATCTTAGTAATACAAAAATACTAAGCATGCATGGAGGCACTAACCTGCTATTGAAGCACATTAAAATATTTTCTACGTAATTAACAGAAAAAATTCTTTTTTTGTTACATAGTTAGCTTAACCATATGAAAAAATACATTAACTATATAATCTTATTATTATTTATATTTTCGCTTTTATTAAATATTTTTATTTTTAAAGTTGATGCAAGGTTACCGCATATATCTACTTTTATTATTCTCTTAATAACTCTCTTTTTAATACTGAGTAATAATAATTTACGAAAATTAATAGGGTTAACTTTTCTATTTCTTATCAACATAAAAGTTATATATTCGTTAAATTTTAACGGAAATATAACAATTTCCGTTCTTCATTCCATTCTTGAAACAAACATAAATGAAGCGCTATTTATGTTAGGCAGTTTATTTTTAAAATTAATTTTACCTTCATTGATATTTACTGCTTTTTTATTTTATCTGATAACCATAATTAAGAAAAATTTAGCGAATACGTCTCTATTATTGTACTCAGTACTATCGTTTACAACACTTTCTATTATCTTAGTTATTATAGATATAAAAGATGAAAACAGATTAATTTCTGATATCAAAGAAGATAAAAAACAACTTGGGATTTTTTTTATGATAAAGTCCCTTTAATATTTGGTGATGCGGTTTATTTATTAATTTCATCATATGATAATAATAAATATGCAAATATAGCAGAGATTGAAAAATTTAATCATGCAATAGTGGCAAAAAAAGACAATGATAACAAAAACATTATATTAATCATGGGTGAAGCTTCACTATACTCACGTTATAGTGCTTATGGTTATCATTTTGATACCACACCCCATATGAAAAAACTATTTTCTACCTCAAATAGTTGCATCGTGAATAATGCCCATTCTAGTTCACCGATAACCCGTGATTCCTTGTCAATGACACTAGCTTTCCATACGCCTGAAAATGAAGATAACCTGTTCAAACATGTAGATATTATTGAA
>UXGC01001730.1:0-17943 GCA_900480045.1 Eurytoma adleriae | reverse complement strand
TGGTCAATTTATGGTCAATTGCCTTCTTTATTGACCAGTTATGGTCAATTTATGGTGAATTTTCTACCAGGGTATACTACAGAATATTCACATATTCATTATAACTAGAAAAAAAAACCTCGCACTCTTACGGCCGCTAATTTACTCCCCCCTATTCGAGCTTACGCTAATCAACCGTTCGACATTAATTTTCACGAGTTGATTTTTCCTCCGGAGCTCGGACACGCGCGCGCGAGCATCGGTCGGATAAACAATTCGTCTCCCGGCCCGAAATAAACGTCGGCGGCGGGCACAAAGCCCGACGGCGGAATAAAAGCCGAGAAATTAATCGCCGCTCCGGAGAGGCGACAACGATCCCCCGATCTCTTTCTCAATCCCTCGTGTTATTTTTCAATCTGCCGGCGTCCGCCGCCCCTCCCCCCACGCCCCGCGCCGCTTGCGGAGTATCTCTCCCACGCGAGGACGCACGCGCGCCGCCCGATAACCGAAACCCGGTCATTATCGCCCTTCCTCTTTTCCTTTTAATCAACTTTCCTCCAAGACACTGCGTGCGATTGCGGCGTGTGCGTTGGGGCCCTTGAAAGTGGCCGGCGCTTCGATTGAACACTTCGGGATTTCGAAAAAAAAGTTTTTTTTCTCACGAATACTCTTCTCTCTGTGATGTAGAAGAGTGACGGATTTGAAAAGTCACTATCTTTTAGAAAATATTGAGTCTGTCCAAGTTTGATTGGCTCAGTTTTCACTTGAATCGAGTGGTTTTTCACTCTTCCACTCCTGGTAGAAAATTCACCATAAATTGACCAATGTTTTGATTAATTTTAAACCAGGTACATTTTGAGTTTTATTTTGAAAGAAGTTAGAAAATTACATTGATGATGAAGTAATTTTTAGTATAGCGTTAAAAGTAGCTGATCATTTTCAGATGAATTTATATTTTTGAGGAATATTTGTGTTACATTTTAGAAAAAGTAACCATCTTTGAAGTAATGACCATCTTTTAATCCTATAAACTCTGGACAAGAAACTCGTTTCAAAATTGCTTTAAAAATATCGATTGCTTTCTAGAGAATTTTTAATTATAGAGTATTTTTAATCAATCACGTGGTGTCCTTTGCATATATTAATCGATCGCAAACCTATCGGACTTCGAGATTTCGTGTATCTCATTTTGATTTCCCGCTCTAACTTGAAATCGAAGGTTTTGAAATTAGTGCAATTTAGAGAGTTGACCGTCAACTATAAGTCTACCACTTTTTAAAACAAAAAGAAGAAAAAACTATTTCCACCATTAATACAAATACGTACAATAAATTAGAACAATCGTGCTACCAAAATCACTCAACCTTTCTCCAAAAGAAACGCAAAAACCTTCAAATTTGGGATAATCAACTTAATCCCACGTCATTCCGCAAACCGGCATCTGCATTTTGACGAAGTCCCTCGGAAACTCGCCCAACGAACCGAGGCTGCGGCCAGGGACACTACGACCACCCATCGTCCAGGCGTGAGTTTCGCCGCGACGCTCACGGGGTGCATTTACGCTCTCGGCGCGCTGCACCGAGTGGCTGGTCTCGCTCCGTCGCGGCCCCACACTCGCGCAAGAGGAGGGGCGTTTGAAGTGCGCCCGGCGCCGCGGCTTCGGGCGGGCCCGCGCGACGACGACACCCGCGGCTAACGCGGTTGCCGGCTCATTTGCCGCGTGATAAACGGCCCCGGCTCTCCCCGGGCCGAGGGAGTAAATTTAGTCCGCCCGAGAGGAGAGGAGAGGATTAGAATTGGAGCTTATTATCGCTCCGGGGACGCGCACGACGGACCGGTTGGAAGTTGTCTTTTAATTTCGTTTCGGGGTAAATGTTCGTTGGCTTGGGGGGAGGTGGGTTTATTGGGATTTGACGTACGCGTATATATAGGTAACCAAGATCTACATAGAACGATGTGTAGCTAAGTAACGATGGCAAGAGCTAACTAGTGTTTATGGAGACTTTGCTTAGGCAAGCACGTGGAGAAAATTCCTTTTTTCTAAAATACTGTTTAAAAGTAATTAATTTTATAAAAAGAAACTAAAATTAAACTAAACCAAAATTTTATTGTGGTCTAATAATTATTATTGAATGTCGTTTTTTGGATAAAAGGATCATTACAATTTATCTTTTATGGAAATATGTGTGAACGATAGTTTCCTCATCGTATCTCTTAAAAATTAGATTAATTTATAAGGTATATTTAGTATAGCCAGTGAAATCGCGAAATGGTGAATACTAGGCGCTAGTTTTTCGTCTTACGAAGAAACACTTCTTCAAGAAAAAAAATGATTTTGAGACGTATAAAAGCAGAAATTAATAGAAATTCCAAAATTCAATAATATCCAGATGAAAAAGAAAAATCAATAAGACGATCATTCTGTTTTTATTAAATGTTTGCTTAAAAACGGTGATTAAAAATGTTTTACCGCAAAAACTCATTTTGGTTATAAAAAAGCTTCACTTTTGGTTACATTTCCATTTTTTCTGGACCATCTTCACTAACCAAAACATATATTTTCTCTTACTAACGTTTGTAACTGTACATGTATCTTCAAATTGTCCATTCCCGTAAATAGGTCAATAATGTACAAACAATCATTTTATCGATGCACAGAACAAGTCATATGTGACATGGTCCATTAACTAGCATACTGACTATTTCGAATGTTTCGATATCTACAAGGACGGGGATGATGGTAAAATTAAAAAATCATGCTAGTGTGCAGTATATACACTGGGAAAAGAAAAATAATCGGAGAGCTCGTGTAGTACAGGGTTAAAGTGGAACTCGCGCTTCGTAATACACGGATTCGGCTCCATCATATTTAAAGAGCGAGTGCGCGCCGGAGAGGATTAACACTCGGTGACGCGGACTAAGATGGATCGTTAGGATACGCGTTTATTTTTGATGCGCCATTACGCACTGCACCGATGGCATTGAGCTCCAGTTGCAACAACAAAGCGAACGCCTAATATAACGTACGAAAATGTTTAAAATTAATTTCGAACTGTCGCGTATAACTGCACCTAAACAAATCTACGCAACACGAAAAAAGTGAAAATTAAGACAAGAAAATAAAAAAAAAATCTGTGTAATACGAAAAAATGGGTAAATTAAGACGAGGAAGCGTAAAAAAGGCGGTGCAGCACAGAGGCGGAATTGTGTGCACAGTGGCACTCGCGGCCTTTTCAAGGGCCTTTCATTGAGTGCCGCGGAGGATGTCGGCGCGATTTTTTTTCCCACTCGAGGCTCTTTGCTCGCGGACTTCACTGGAGATGCTGCTGATTTTCGACGGATGCTCGACGCGACCGAGTGCTCGTTTTAACACTCCGCTTCGCGCGACGGCTGCGCACACGTGTACGATGATCGTTCGAATTTTTAATGTTCGACTGATGAACGAACCCAAGTGTGTCATACCAATTAGCAATTAGACTTTGCGCGGATTGTTAACAGTGCGATATCGATTTAATGACAAACAACGTGTGCACTTCGTTGCGAAATGTCATCATGACGATTGCAAAGTTTTTGTTACTGATGCTGTGATACGCGAGAAGAGTATGAAGAAGCGATTACGTTACATGGAAAATGAAAAAAAAATTGGAAAAGTCAAAATTTAAAAAATTTTTTGTTAGAAAGTTGACCATAAACTGGTCACTTGTGGTTAATTTAATTATAAATTAACAAGTTCTGGCCAAATTATGATGAATTTTCTACTAGGGAAATAAAAAAAGTTTAATTGGGTAATTGTTTTTTGCCCTCTTTTAGATAAATGAAAATAAATATTTTGAGAACCGGATCATTAAATTGGGCAGTATAATCTACGGAGATATAGAAGTGGGTAATCAGGCACGTACACCCGTTCGAAAGTGCAAATACATATAGATACACACTCTTTAAATCATACATTGTTTACGACTTAGAATGTTAAAAACAAACTTCTATTGCAATATTTCGATAACTTTTTCATCACATCGCGCTACATTTAATTAGCAGCCGCGCAGTGAAATTGCGAAATGACCTAAACTAGACAAGTCCCTTGCCATAAATCATAAGATTATTTGCCTATTTAATAAACATTAAAAATAGATAGATTTTATTCCAATTAAATTGTTGATCGTTGCACGTATTATAAAGGCTAAAATAAAATCCGTTTCAACTAAAAAGAAGTTGGAACAGCCAAAAATTAAACTTATCTTCGTTTACTGCATATATTATTTAAAAAAAATGAAAAATAAACTATACTTAAACATTATTAACGTAATTATTCATTTACATTTTGCATCAAATGGCCTAATCAAGCACCAAAAAGCGTTTCATCAACGAGACAAAGATAAGCCAACTAACCATTCCGTCCGTATTTTTCAACAAAGCGACCCTTAAGCTACTTACTAATTACAATTACGAAAAATCATTAAGTGAAACTGTAAACCCCGGTGTCAGTGTCCAGCATCCCCTTGCCTCATGGTTTACGCTTGGGGGCAAAATGATAAATAAACACAGAACAGCGTGGCGTGCTCATTAATCCCGACGCATTAACTTCGCACGTGCCGATCCGGCAGAGCGACCGGGTCACTTTCCGCGGTCATCCCTGTGCACATCGCGACCATCTGTGCGCCCTCTGGGCTTCCGGGAAATCGAAAACCGAGCTGCTTTCTAAAACCACCATGGCTGTCGGTATACATATATACATATATACATATATACATGCATACATATGTACGTCTATATATATATACACGTATACCTATGTATGCCGATGTGTGTACATGTAAGAGCGAGCCAGAAGTGCGGCGAGCATTTGACCCGCTGGCGTGAACTCGAGCGGACCCCCGACGGCCTCTCGCTCCGGGATCCAATCCATCTGTCATCGGAGGGAATTGCCGGCTGCCAATCGGCGGCTTTAATGCTCTTGTTTTTCTCGCCGCGCGCTTCCCACCGGGCGCACTTTTTTCCCGGCCGATCGTCGTCAATTGGGACCTTTTTGCTTTTCGTTCGCCGCTGCCGCGGGAATATAGATTGACTTATCGGGGCGCGGATGTGCTCGCGGCTTATTAACTCGTCGTGTCAAAGGTCTGGCCTGCTTTTTTTTTTCCTCGTCTTAATTTCTGTTAAACCGTTTGAAGCCTTGAAATTGCATTCGAGCGATTGAATCATCGCTACAATGTGAGCCAGTCGGCCGATGCGAACAAGACGTACTGTCATCGGCTAATGGAAATTTTTTTTGTTTAGCTGTACCGTAAGAAATTAGATGCGTAAGTGCAGACCAAATCTGTTTGTAAAAAATTTATTGAATTCATCGTCGAAAACTGCGGTAAAAATAATAAAAAAAAATTATATATATATATAAATTAAATAATATGTTTTATATATATGTAGACATTAAACGAAGATGCATACACTTTACGTGAAAATATGACCAAACACTTTTGAATTATTGCTAGAAAACAAACGCACGCATTTTGTAGGTCTTTTTAAATATGCACAAATTAAAAATTGAATATTGGGCAATATAATTTAAAAACATTGAAAAGCAAGGCGTATTAAAATAAATAACACTCCACTTCAATATTTTAAAATAAAGTAAACACCATCAAATTTACATTCGTATGTAAGTACAGTTACGAATTATGGAAATACTGAAGTGGGTAAAATGCTAAAATTCAAAAGCAGTGTATAGGTAATTGGAAAGCTCAAAAAACGTCGTTAAGTAATCGTCCCTAATTCAACTACAGGTTTCGAACTAGTAAAACGCCTTGCATCATAAATTAAGATACGACAAATGAAATGCAACTATAACTCGATATTGGGAACGCAACTTTTACTTTTAGAAAGAAAAACGCGCGCACCTTTGACAAGTTCGTTGCTTCGCGCTCGTTTTTGACCCACTATCCTATCCTATATTTCAAGTGACGCTCGCGATACGCCATAAATTGTGGACGTAAAATTTTCCAGATCCTCGTTGTTGTATATCTGACATTTTCTATCCGATCCATTTTTCAAGTTATATAATTGTTTTTCTGAAAATCGGTTGACGCGATACGAGCGGCGGTGAAAATAAAACTTTAGAAATAACGATCGGGTAGTTAAAAGACGTCTGGCGACTGACAATAAAAAAAGAAGTAGCTCCGGTAAAAGTTATAAAACAAAGAAACAACATTAATAATTTTTTCGAGATTTTATTGCTCTCGAAATAGATTATTTATTACATCGACCGCTTCTTTTTTAAATAGTATGCGGAGAGAAGTTTTTTCGTAGAAATTACTGCTATTGTGAATAGCAATCTTGAAAAGAGTCTTGGAAAAGTCTAATTTGGTAAAAAAAATTTACTCGAATGTAGTAAAAATGACGATGTTTCTGAGAAATTTTTACTATAATGCGTGATGTGAGGTACTTTTGTATGAAATGGATAGGGATCTGTCTGTACAAGTGCACAGAATAAACTTATTTTACCACAAATTAACTGGTCAGAAGATGGCAAATTGAAAAACGTACTTGCAAAAAAAATTTCGTACTATAGAAAATGAATCTATCATTCCTTTCAAAACTATTCAGAAAAATGACTAATAAATTAATAAAAAAAATCTTACGTTTATAATATCGTTATATTGAAAATAGTGTTGTAGTATCTCCGCCTTTAAAACATTAAACAAAAAAGTTTTTCGGTAAAATCTCAAAAACTTTATTTATCGTGATTGCAGCACTTCCCATTATATCCTGCACAAAGAATCAAATCCGATAGCTATATCCAACAACGCAAATAAAAAAATTCCATATTACACATAAATACTTCGAAAAAAATATAACTAACTTCCTCCATTAATTACCCTTATAAATCTCTGCCCTTATAATTGCGATCGAACCAGCGTCTCCCATCCCCGCGAAGCCCTCCTTAACGACCCCCCCCCCCTGCTTGCAATTAAAACCGGCGAAAAAAAGGGCCGGAGCAAAGTTCCGGTAATTCAATCGAGCGAAATATCGCGCGGCGATCGCCAGCCATAAAACGGCCCATTACGGCGCGTTCGCCGTCATAAAAGCGAAATCAAAGCTGGAAAGAGCGAAAGCTCGAGCGCGCGGCCGTGGGAGGCATCCGGCCCGCGATCGCTTCCTTCCTCGTGCGAGCGTGACGCGGAGAAAGAGAGAGAGAGAGAGAGAGGCGGCGTGGGTCACCCCCGCGAGAGATGCACGAGCGACTAATGGCCGCGAGCTTCCACGACGCCGGCGAGGCGCATGGGAACGCCGACTTTTTTCCGGGGGAGGATGACCAAGACGTGATAAGGGTATACTTGGATGCGGGGTCTTATGTAAAAGTCTTAAGTTCGAGCGCAAATTTGAAATGTTTGAAAAAGGAAACTGGCGACTTCCTTCGTAATTTAAATTTAATTGATTAATAATTTTCAATATTGGACTGATAAAAAGTGTAATCATTTATTTATAAACATAACGGTTTTCTTATATTTATCTATAAATACTAATTCATCGTAACAAAAAATGTATATGTTTATTTGTTTATTAATTCAAGATTTGATTCTTGAAACTAATTATTACATTTAATCATGAAAGAATCATAATTTTATTTTAAAAAATTCAAATTTCGCGCGCTTTTTTAAGCTCTTTACAAAAAATAAGACTGAATATAAACGCACTTGTATTACGTATTTCGTAGGTCATTCTTAAAAGAACTACTTTAATATGATCATAGTATATTAATCCACTTGCGAATTATTTATTTAAATATATAAGTACAATAAATTTAAAGAAAAATGAAAAGTTTTATCTCCTTTGTTATAAAGACTTGGAATAACTACCCTCTAAAATTGAATTAGTAAAAAACCACTAATGCTTAGTAAAATGCATTAAAATTTAGTAACTAAAGTAATTAGTAGAAACCATTCCAAGGTTTTAATTCACTAATTTAACTTAATTATTAAAGTTTTTATAAAAGCACATATCATACATAAAGTGAACGATACATAAACTTTATCTGCCAGTACTAGTGTATCGTATTTCTAAGAAAAAATGACTATAAAATTTTATCGTTCATTTTCACAAAAAAAAACCTAGTCATTAATTTTTAAACTACTCTACCTCGACAAAGAGAATAAAAGTGACCCACTTCCACAGATAAGCCACTGTAACCATTTAAACTGCAGAATCCGAGTGCCCTAACGCAACCAGTATAGCGCAAACATCACTATCAACCGCGAACCTACTGTCCCACATATCCGAAAATAGTCCATTAGCCTAAGCGCACACCCAGAATCGGAGCGCGACGCGCGTCAATCAAATCGCCCGGCGATCGAAAGCGAAACCGAAAAAAAGGCCGGTGTTTTTCCGCGGTTAATTCAAACCCATCGACTCTCCAGCATCGAACACAAAAAAAAGGAAGGAAAAAAAGCGCCGCGAACGCATCGCCTATATTTTCAATTAACTCAGGCATCCGCGTATCCCTCGGCCGCGGAGATTTAAGGCTCGGCCGGGATAAAACTGTCAGCCGCGGCGCGTCGGCCATTAAACGCCGGCCCCTTGTTTAGAGCGCGGAATTGGAGTCGCTCGCGCGCGCGGGGCAGGTGAACACCGCCGGCGCGCAATTTGTATCCCGCTCTGGAATTCCCCCCGGCGCCGGGCCGCGCGTTCTATATATAGGCCGCAAATTGAGGGCTTAGGAATTCGAAGATATGAGCGGCGAAATTACGAGCGATTTGCGCGCCCGCCGCGTGCCTCGTTTATCTCGTTTCTCTCGAAAAACTTTCTCAGTTTCACTCGGGGAAGGCAGCGGCGGCGGCGGCACCCGGCCTTTTTCCGAACGCCCTACTCGGCTTACGCGCGCGCGCGCGAGCGCCGAAGTGCGCCTTAACTTTCCCGCGTGTCGCAACCGACTGACGTTTCATTCCGGCTTTAGTGTCTAATCAGGCGAAATGCGCCGTCTTATTAGTAGTAAGTTAGGATATTTTACTGCATTAGCCGAGTGAAGATTGTGGCGCAAAAATTCGGTGCGGGGATTCTTGAAAATTTTAATTAATATTCCTTGCCGCGGGTGACTTATCGGCCTTAAGGTTGAATGGACGATACAGTCAGCTTCAAAAGTTAGGAAATTTTTTATAATTTTAAGGTAAGTATCGATGAAGAATCGTTATGTGAACAATGAAAATCTAGAAACTTCAACATTGATTGAAAGATGAAAAAATATAGATGTAACAAATTTTGTTAAAATTTTTATTTAAGTTATTTTTAGAGTCAACATTTTTATTAGATCGAGAAGCTTCAAATTCCCAATTTTTTATCAAATAATGATAAATTACTTTTGTAATCAGAAAAATTAAATAATAACGATAGGAGAAATGTAATAATTATTATAAGAAACAAAATTAGAAACATGAAACTCCTCAATCTATATTCAAAATAGTCACCTGAACGATATAAATTTTCATATTTAATTTCGGTTATTAAATAAAAACTTGGCACTAAAATATAACTTTTATAGATTTTAACGAAATAGTAATTATACAAAAATTTATGCCACTATTTTATATTTTTATTATTTGAAGGTGAATTATAGTAAAAGACTATTGAAATTTCACTAAAAATGAGTAAAAAGAGCCTTTTAGTGCTTAGTGCAGCAATTTCAACTGTTTCATATGATTTTCCACTAATTTTAGAAAAAAAAATATTTAATGATACTAATAATACCAAGTATTATAATAGAAAAGATCATCTCAAAATTTAAACAAAATATTTAAAAAAATAATAAATTATGTAATTTATTTAATAAAATACAATTTTATCGTTCACAAACTTTTGAACCTCAATATACTCCCCACACAACCTTAAAATACCTCGTTTACCTTCTCGACATTCAAAGCGCATATCGCTGCACCGAGACAATTTCAAAAATGCGTCTCGTAAAGCTCGCGCCACCGAGCGAGAAGAAAAAAAAAGTCCGAAAAAAAAATCCTCGTAAAAAAGATTGACACACTGGAGGAAGTAACGAACGCCGCTAATACAGCGGCTCGCGGTGCCTTCGCAGATGCCGGCGTGAAAAATGCAAAGAGAGGAGCAAACTCGGCGGGCATCGATCGCGCCTACCTTAAGGTCCCCGGCGCCCGGCGCGTAAATCGCGCCACCTTCGCCGGGACGAATTAAAAATTAACCCGCTCCCCGAGCCTTTCAATTTCCCCCGCAGACTCTCGCAAATAACGAGCTCTCCCGCGGGAAGACCCCGTACCCTTTTTCCCCGCCCGTCGCCCGGGTACATAAGGTATACCCGTACGTAAGGTACCTGTGCGCGCGGCGCGACTCTCCGCCGGTGTTTATGCGCGCGCGCGAGGCAGTGGTAAATTGGGTTTTCCACGGTGGGAGCGATGTTTATTCGAGCCGCGATGCCGCAGTTGAGCGCGTAATGGGACGTAAGCTCCGGTTCCCTCGTGTGAGTACTGCTGCGCTCGGGGCGCACTCCAGTCAGTTTGTTTGTTGATGTTACGGGGAAAAAATATTTTTCGTTTTGCGAGCGATATTTTTATGGCGAACCTTACTTTTGGGGAGTTAAAAAAATTAATTAGGAAAAAATTTGACTATCTTTCGTATTCTTTTTTTTTTCTTTTTCTTTCTTTATCTTTTTTAATATTTTTCTTTAGTAGGACTCAGGAAAAAATAAAAAATTACGCGTATGTAAATTTATATTACGTATAGAATACAGGGGATAAATGGATTATGAGGTATAATGAAGCACCGAATTGTTGAATCATTTATGAAAAATTTATGGCAAAAAATTCGTTAAAAAATTATTAGAGAAGTATAACTTTTTCTCTTTAATAAGCAATTTCATCTTCACATAATCTTTTCTGCAACATTGAATCGATCGTAATAATCACATAATATATTATCCATCATCTTTCAACTTAATAAAAAACTTTTTCGTTTTTAAATTGTGACTTATATCTACTTAAAACAGCTTCGAAAATGTTATTGCAAAAGTTATTTTTTTTTAGAAATATCGTTTACACATCATTGTTAAATAAGTTGCTGTTTCCTATATATCCCCCTCCTTAATGCATTTCTATCTATAAAAAAATCATTGCATACAAACAAAAATAAACATAAAATTTGTTATTCAGTGATCTCTAGACCCACGAGTGTGTAATCGCGCGTCGCTCGCACCGTAAGAGATCAAATTATTTCGCGATTCGCCGCGGAGTTTTTGAATCGCCGCGCGAGCAAATTGCATTCCGCGCGGGCAACGGCACATCAATG
Source organism: Eurytoma adleriae (assembly GCA_900480045.1). NCBI lineage: Eukaryota > Metazoa > Arthropoda > Insecta > Hymenoptera > Eurytomidae > Eurytoma > Eurytoma adleriae. Next base: position 6,672 of record UXGC01001730.1, on the reverse strand, counting down.
CGCGCCTCGTCTTTTTTAGCCTCTATTTGCTGAAAGGAAAAGGGAGTAGCGCGCAAGAAAGCCTCCCCTTCTCCCTCGGCAATTTGCAAGAAGCCGGTAAGCGAAAAACTCGGAAGAAAATTCGCCAACGTCCCTGCAGGATCAAAAATTTAATTTGAAAATTTTTTTGATCTTCCGCGGTCAAACTATAATGTGTATCCCATCGATCGCAAAAATCTCACTTTCATGAGCGTCGAAGAGCAAGAGTCTCGGGTGAAACTTCGGAAGCCCCGGGTAGAAGCGATCCCGCTCGGAAAAAGTAAAACCTATATAGGAATAAAGGGAAAAAAAGCAGGGAGGGGGGGTACTTGCTCGCGTTCCTCGGTCAAACGCGTTTCCGCTCGATTTCACACTTTGCCGGGTGCTTTCTTGCCTCGCGCTCTTTGTACCCTCCCCCACTTTCAATCTCCTTTCCTACCGCCTTATCTTTTTTCTCCCGCGCCGGGAGCTGTCAATTTCATTTCGCCTTCTCCCTCTCTCTCGCTCACTCATTCACTCATTCTCTCTTTCTCACTCCTTATCTATCTACATATATATGTATCTCTCTTTTTCTCTCTCACCCCCTATCAATCTATATATACATATCTTTTTTCATCCTCTCCCTTTCTCTCTCGCATGTTTTTCTTCTCTCTCACTCTCTATCCCTCGAGCCGTCTCGACTGCAATATCGCTTATCCGAATTCCGCGCGTGCCGCGACTTTTCTCCGGGAGCGCGTATCGCTCCCTTGGGAAAGCTCGGGGCGGTTGGGTAATCGACGCAGATTTTTCGGGAGAAATTGTCCCGTCGGTTGATGGGATTCCGCGCGACGCGCGGACCTCGATTGACCGAGCGCGTGATTGGCTAATGCCGGGATCTACTTTGTGACGTGCCTACATACATTGCTGTACTCACCATTTGAGTTACTGACAACTTAAGCTTGCGTTTCCGATGACCTGAAACATAGAAGAGAAGTGCGCATTTAATATTTGTAGGTTAGAAGGTTGTGTTTGTATTTTTGTTTAGGAAGTGAAGGTCGAAATTTAGTTTAATTCATTTATCAAAAAGTGAAGTAAATAATAATTACTTAAGTCCATTTTTTAGATTTAATGAGATTATTACGCTGAATTTCATAAGTTTATTAATTACTACTTAGGTAAAGGAGCGAGTTAAGTGTATTATTTTTAAATGAAGAAAAATTTATTAACTGTAACCTTGACTAAGTACCTATTTAAAAATGAATTGAAAAACGCAATATTTTAGCTGCTCGAAAAGTGAACTATATATCCATATAATATGTGTGGTGATTACAGGATTGTAAATAATTATTTTAGTTTTTATCAGTATTCGTATTCATTTATAAATTACGTAATTTATAAAATAACACGTTAATGGTTTATTGAAAATTTTTAAAGATACGATGCAATTTTAGTAAATGATGGTCAAAAATTTAGAAAAATTTTAACTGTATCTTTATTGATTTATAAAATAAACAACTTACGTTATATTTTTATGGAATTACGTTACTATTACGTTTTCGGTTGATGAGATTCAAAAAATTTTTAATACTACGAAGCCAGCATTGGAAACACCTCAGCTGGGGCCAAAATCGAAAAAGTCACCCAGATAGTTAAAAATAATCGAGGGCTACGAAAAAACTCACAGTTCGGGTGCGCATTCAAATAGAAAGTTCCTACAAGATCTTTCCGTTCCTTGGTGGATCTTCGACCAAAGCAAAGTGACCCAAAAAAAACTTATAAAAAAACGGATTACACGAGCTTAACTAATCGTAAATTCGTATAATTACTCAACCTACTTACAGATACGCCGCTTATTTAAAACAATTTTATTGCTTTTATTATTATAGGATTTTCGTGATTCTATCTGAAAATAGGAGATATTAATAATTTGTATATAATTTATTTATTGATTATTAAAAATGAAACAGAACTTCATTTATGTAGACTTATTCGTGCAAGTCAATATTCGTTCACTTGATTAAGTGAAATAACTTTCACTTACCTATGATAGAATATTAGTGACTAGTTACTTTATCGTATTTGAATTATTTGTAAATTACCAAACATTTTTTAATATAGAGTGCGGTTGAAAATGACCAAAAAATCGATTTTTTAAATATATATTATTCTGGTAAAAGAAATGTTTATAGCTTCCTTTTTCTAATACAAAGCTAACATTTTCAACTCCCAAATTTAAAATATATAATTTTTAACACAGAGAAACCTTTTTGATAGTATGTACCCTTTTAAATCAGTCTTCCCGGCTTATCTCAATAATTTTCACTTCATTAACTTTAAAAATTGGTAAAAACCTTATAAAAACATATTTAAAACAAGAAATTCATTTTCTAACCGTACCCCAGCTTCAAACAAACACACCGGTGAATATCTCTCTCTCACCTTTCGGATAAAAAAAAATTTCCCCCAAAAAAGAATCATCGCAACCGCGTAACGTCAACAAACCGAGTGCGCTCGATAAAGTACGGTAATACAAACGACGCTGGCGAAGCAGGTAGTCGAACCCATTAATAGAAAATCCCGAGAAACAATCGCGCTCGCAGAAGCTCTCGCGGGCAAAAAGTGGAGTAGCGCCGCCGCTGCTCGCCTTTGGCAGCGGAAAAGCCGCCGCCGCGGCTCTAGACCGACCCACACACACACACACACACACTTCAAGCGAGAAGAAGACCAACGAAGAAAGAAAAGAATAAAAAAAGAAGAGGAACACCGAAGAGGCGAGCGCAGAAGGAGAGCCGCGCGCTCGATGGCACTCGATCCCATCGCTCCTCTCCGCGTGTGTGTGTGTGCGTGCGCGCGGCGATGCTGCACGACGCGTGTATAAGCGCTCGGTAGGAGAGGCGTCCGCGGAGCACTGCTTTAGAGAAACAGTGTCAGTGACCGACAGCCCGAGGCCATCACTCGCGCGCGGCCTGCCGGCGACGCTGCGCCCTCGGCGCGCCGCGGTACCGTTCGCGCGCCGACGACGGGGGAGCGGGCGCTGGCCCCCGCGGTAATGGGGGTAGGCGGACGCCGGGCCGCGGGCGCCGACGCTGCCCTCGAATCGCGCGCGGCGTTTCCTGCCTTTCGTCGACGCGCCGAGCGACTCCGTTTTGGCGCCGCTTGTTTGTACTGGTAATTACTTTGCGGGGAGGTGTAATGCGCGCATTGGGTTGCTTTAATTTACGTTTAATTTGTATACGCATAATTTGCGAAAAATGGGCAAGGAAAAATTTTTGGTGTAGAAGTATAAAATATGATATTTCGCAAACACAACTTAAAACGTAAGTTATCGTAGAAATATTTAAATAACCAAGACTTTGTTAAGAGTTATAAACAATTGTATCGATAATTGGGGCGGTGTAAAAAAGTTATCGCTATGTTTTAAAGCCGCTATATACCAATTTACACGTTTTACCCTATGTATCAAAATTAATACAAAAATCAATTTTCTTACAAGCCGCTGCCCCGGTTTAATCATTTTCTTCGACTCAAACATAAAGATACGCTATATACATATACTTGTTTATACGTTATATGTACTTGTTTTATTGTAAATCTTTTTGGGACCAGTGTGGTTCGTATATGTAACATCTTTTTTTTTTAAATTTCTTATAACTATTTCCTGAATTCAGAACAAAAGTAGAAAAAAATTCTCTAGAATTGTTTTAAAGGGATCAAAGCTAAAAATTGTATTAAAAATTTTACGAAAACCTTCTTATGGTACTTTGATTATTTATTAAAGTACTTTATTGTGATGAAAATGAGTTGAATTAGTTTACTAAACGAGACATGCTATAAATATTCTATCCATTTTTTAGATATTAAGTATAAAGTCAATTTAAACAAAAAACGTAAAGGAAAAAAGTTTTTTATTTTTTACCATTTATAATGCACGTTAAAACTTCCTATCTAACTTTTTTTTAAATATCTTTCTAATTCGTTAGTTATATTATCCTGAATAAAATATAAAAGATTTTATTTAAAAAAATATTAATTATCATATATTAATTTTAAAAATATTATCTTTGCGATTATTAACATATAGGTACATAATTAGAGAAGCACACGTCACTAATTTTTAGCGCACTTATAGGTTTTTCATTAATTCAACTCCAATATATCCAGTAAAATAATGCAAATGAACCAGGAAATCAGCACTGTAAAATCAAACTTAATCACATTAATACCCAATTTCATGCGCAGGAATTAATACAGCAAGGGTCTTGAACTTGGACACTTAATTAAAGGTCCGAGCGCCTAACGGGTCCTAATCAGCGTCCCGATAGCAGCCGCGTGGAAATAAACCGCGAACGTCATCGGTCGCAATGGACTTTCGTTGTCGAGGAGGCCGTGCATCATAAACGAATCGAACTTTCCAACGACGCGCCTCGGATTACCGTAATACACACAGAGCCACTCTACACCGGCCGCTCACCGGCCACCCGTCTCTCTCCCACTCCCGATCACCGCGAGGTGAAAAAAGACGAGAAAAAACGCGCGCGAAGCACAAAAACGAGTTTGGAGATCCGAGGATTCTCCTTCTTTTTTATCCAAAAAAAAGGAAGAAGAAGAAGAAGGAAGCGAAGTACTTATAACACACCGGCGCTCGGGGGATTTTGACGGGGGGCCTTTGATTTGAAAGTGGGTTACGGGCGGTGCGCGTAAAATCGAGAGGACTCGACTTTGACGGCGCGGCCTCTTATTAATCGCATCGCCCGACGTGGATGTATTAAGCCACGATTTTTCTCGCCTTTTTTCTCTCCGGGCGTTGCGCAACGCGCTGGGAAGCGCGATGATTGCTCCCGCGGCATTTAAATGAGGATGGAGTGCGCGCGCGCGGGCTAGACACTAGGGGTTAAACAAATTGCATCTCGCTTGAAAAATCGATGCGCGCTTGCAGCTAATTACGCGTCATTAAAGGCGGCCTTTTAATTCGTCGTTATGTGTAATCAAAATATTTTTCTCACTTAAATATATCGCTCGAGGATGAAAAAAATTTTAGGGCTATTATTGCCATTATATACTAATAGGCAAGTCTCACGCGTTTAGTGTGGCGAGACGCTGACCTGTACGTTAATGTATATTATAGACTAGCATGTAAAAAAATATTGCTGTACACATGATTTTAACTAACTACAAATAGTTTTTTTTTACTTGTTCTAAAGTAGTGTATAGAGCGACGATATACCTCAACTTTGATTATTTCAAATTTGATATGATATGTAGAAAAAAGCTCATTATAGTTAATTATACATGTACTGATAAAAGATTGATGAAATTAACAAATAATTAATTTCATTATCTGTTTTTGTACTATACTCTGTAGTACCATATGTGCTTATGCAGCCGCATGTTATAGTAATCGCGTAGACGCGAAAGATTCAATAAAATAAAAAATAGATTAGCTTCACTTTTAAACTCGTTATTTAGAGAGGATATCCCTGAAAATTGAACTTAAAAGAAAAGAAGGTATAACTAATAAATTAAAATTTATCAAAATGTGAAGAGTGAAAAACCACTTGATTCGAGTGAAAACTGAATTGAAAAAAGTGACTTTTCACGCAAATAAAATGATTTTTTGAATTTTTCAACTCTTTTACATTATGAGTGTATTCTTATGCAGCAACAGAATAAAGTTGCAGTTTATACCCAATAGTGGATTAATTACACTACCGAACGTGTAAAAGCAAAATGTACACTAATTACTTCCTTCAAATCCAGATATAATCAATATAAAATAATAATTATTATTATTATTAAATATAATCTATAGATATTAATATTTATAGATATTAATATCCAGACCGTAAAAGTAGGTATAAAACACAAAGATTTATTATAAACATGACTCAAATTCAGCAATAATCCGCTAGAAGCCATCGAGTGCAATGCAACGCGATGGATGAAGAAAAAAGAAATCGGGGGAATCCCCGGGTGCCCGGTGAAAAGTCGGCGGACGCACGCGCGACACTTGGGCAACGGCGGCGATTTGTAATTCAAAGCGCTTGCGAGCCGCATTTTCACGCGGCAAGTTCTCGATTTCGATGTTCGAAAATCGACCCACATTTCGCCAGGATCGACCCCCTTTGGGCTCTCAAGACTCTCCTATTACGCGGCCGCGCTCGTAACTCGAGATGAACTGCAGCCTAACGGGAGCGGGGGCAATAAAAAAGGGCTAATAAAGCAGATACACACCGCGGCTAATGATGAATTTATCACTGACTTTCGAGATGATCCCGATTCTGATTTTGTATAGCGTGTTCTACATACATTATCTTGGTAAACTTGTAATTAATCAAAAGTGACTTAATTATGTGGGTAGTTAATTGTGATCGATAATTGCTGTTTACATGCGGGGATTAAAATTAGCAAAATAACTATTTGATAATATGAAATAGAGAAAAAATCAAAAGAGTAATTTATTTTATTACTTTATTGGGTACTGTTACCCTTAAAATCAATGCTAAAAAACATTAAAATGTACGTGTCAACAATTTATTTAAGAAAAAATTGAGTCTTTCTAGGTTGATTCACTTTTTACTCGCTTTCACCTTATCTACAACCCTGGTAGAAAATTGACCATATTCTGGGCAGAATTTCTGGTCAATGAATGTTAAAATGACGTATATCTAAAAATGT
>UXGC01001729.1:0-17945 GCA_900480045.1 Eurytoma adleriae | reverse complement strand
AAAACATTTCTAACATGTTTTTACGTAAACTTCAAAAATCACTATTACAAAGCTTCCTCTAGGAGGAAGCAAAAATCGATTTAAGAGGCATTAATACTAATGTTTTATACATTTTATCGTAAATTCTGATGCGTCATTTTTTTCGCCTACTTGATTTATTCATTAATCTGATCATTATTACGAATATGATTTTAATTTGAGTAACCGTAGAGAGAAAAAAAGAGTAGGGAGGATAAATAGTAACGAACTGGGAAATAAGCGCAAAATTCAGTAGTACGACTCGACGTCGAGTGCAGCGGGAGATTGCCCCCCTAAAGCTGTCCGGCGCACTCGCGCCCCTCGGTGCGAAGAAATGTGTAGTAGCTATTGCGACAGCGTTAAATTTTCCCGACGCGTCGGATTCTGCTATCGACTGCTCGTTCTGTCCTCGTCGCGGAAAAATCAAACGCAGCCCCGAGCACCGATTCCGCAGAGACAGTTTCACGTTCATTTTCCATAATCGATGACGAGCACGTGCATTTCAACGCCAATGCGTTTCTCGGTAAAGCGATGATCGTTCGGAACAATAAGATTTCGAATGGAAAATATAGTAAAAAAAGAATAACGTCGGGCGCGGTATGGAGACGTAAAATTTTATACGTTGTAATTTACCCCTGTACTGTAACGTACCTATAAATTATTACAGGTTGTCGGAAATTTAATGGTTCAGTAATTTTAGTGGACTGGGGGTGGATAACGTACAGTCTGATGATTGTTAGTGACAAGCTTTCATATTGTTTTAACTGTTTATTGATTTTTTTGTTTGTAATTTTTCACTTCGTTCTTGTGAGTTTAACGACAGTCAATAACAGTCGTTCTCTTCATTGCGGGTACCTGCCTGTGTTAAAGTATGGTGTATTTTATATTTTATACATTTTATTGGAATAAATATTCTAATTCTACTTATTTTTTGAACTATTATAATTCTTGAATTATACATATGTGAAATTATTTTAACTAATTTTGTGGATAACTAAAGCGCCACCCGTGACCTAATAGGTAACTTAATAATGGCTTCAATATATCAAGCTATATGCACATTAATCAGTTTCACATGCTGGTGTAAGTAATCACAAAATGCGGTTGCGCTTCGGAACTGTGCGCACACCTCATGAGGTCCGATAAATTCACATTCTTTACTACTCGCGTCCGAAATACCAAGCATTTCGGCGTTGCGCTTGCCTGGGAATCCCTTGGCGCACATTCCAGCGGACTGTAGCTGGTCACGCGGGTGCTACAAAGAAATAAAGTCACTGAAAGTGCGGCATAAATCGAGGGTTTTGGAAAAATCCGCGATATCTCACCGATGCACCGGCCCGTCGAGTTAAACGAATATGGAAGTTTTTTTTATTACGGATATGGTTGAAATAGTGGAAATGAAATGGAGACTGTACAAAGTATATCTTTTTCTGGAAAAATTTACATGCGTATATCAAATGGGAATGTGGGTTAAATTGGTGTACTAGAAAGTTGATTGATTTTTCATAACTGTCCTAATGATAGATAAGTAAGGTAGCACGTTTTTTTAACTAAACTACAATAGTTTTTATGTAAAAAATATTGTAGTTTAGTTAACACTTGTTCAACAATTTAGAAAAATCAGATTGTTACTTTAATCGTAAATTAAAATGTTTAATTCATTATAAATAGTTATAATATTTTTTCACATTATTCTGTTTAATTTAATTTACCATGAAAAGTTTTTAATAGAGATTTCTGCATAATATTAAAGTTTTATTTAAATTTTCAATTTAATTAAAGATAGAAAACCGATCGATCGACCTTGATCAATTTTAATTCAATCCTTGTAAGTCGACACCAGTACTTATTGAAGTCGCATTGAATAAACGATTTCGTTGTCAATTGATTTGAAATTTTATAGCCGATGTTTTAAGTTGATTCATTAAAATAAATAATACATTTCCTAAGCTTGACTTCTGCAAAACCTTTTTGTAAATTATTTTATAAATTTATTTATCGATACTATTTAACAAGACGTAGAAAAAGTATACAATTATTTCATGTAATAGCAAATAATATAAATGTAAAGAATAGAATAAAGAATTAAATTAAACAGACACAACAGACACAATCAGTGCGATTCACGGAGATTCTTTTTACTAGTTACTGCAAAATAAACCGTAATAATGGTCGATGTAAAACCGTCTTTGAAAAAGGTTAAAAAAAGAAAAAAAAAACGATCTGTCTTCTCATATTGAATCTAAAGTTAACAGCCATTACGATAATACCTTATACTCAAACAAACTTCCTCTAAAAGCTTTACCCACCGGATCCAAAACCAAAGCGACCCATCAATGCCTCCCCCGTTGAAAGTACGCATATAAATCAGCGGTAAAAGAGGTTTGCCCGCGGCCACGTGAAATAACGCCGCCTATTTATTTTCATCGGCGGCTCGCTCGATATCGAAAACTAAGGGGCGATAGTTGGGACGCGCCCGAGCGGTAACTTCATCACAGAGTGAAAATCTACTCTCCCGGGCTAATTTCGTTGCAGTGGAATCGGGCTGGTAGAAAGAGGGGGGGAAGGGAGGGGAGGAGGTATTGCCCGTACTTTTGCGCGACCAGGTGCGCGAGGAGCGCCGAGCAGGGAGATGGCATGCGGCCAGCCACCGCCGCGTGTGCGTTCGGTTAATTCAATTTTCCCTCGACCACACCCCGTCGCTCTCCCCCCTCTCCGCACCCCTCCGCCTACGCCTGCGGTTTACATCGATGCGGTCAAGTCTGACTCTGCCCGTCCGTTTCTACTTGATTCGCCTACCGCCCCTCCGCTCTCGACTCGACGTTCATTTTCGCTCGTTTTTTTTCTTAATGGCGGGTTACGTCGTTGCCTGGATAGATCTTTATTTCAGAGCTTGATTCTTTTGGGAGACGACGCAATTTATTGTTAAGGGATTGCGGGATGGGTTTTTTTGCGAAGCTGAGTACTTTTAAATTTTCAGTTTTTATTAGGTTTGGTAAATTAGAGAAGAGATTAGACTCGGAAGATTGAAACAAATATTCATGAAGAAATTAAATAACAACTTAACGTGACGGTAAAATTTTTTTATACCATCTTCACAAACTTGTTTCTAGTCCAAGTTCAAGTTGACTAAAACGGAGTTCAAAGCAGATTTCTCAGCTCTGTTTTCGTCTTGTTCATAAGTTTGTTAAGAATTGGTAAATATTGAATTACGTTCAAGTTTGTTGTATAATTTGCTCTAATATTGTGGTCGGTTTAATGGGATTTCAGCCTGTAATTAATTATATTAGAGTCAAATACTGGAGCTTCGTAAATTAATAAAATTAATTACAAATTTATATATTGGTATTTTTGTGTGGAACACATTGAAATTTTAAATTATAAAAAATGTATAAAATAACAATTTATCGTTATTATATTTCATTTGAGACATTTAATTACAACTTCACGAGCTGCAATATTGAAATATCAATTAAAATGAAATAATTTTCAATATAATGGAAATAAAGTATCGTACATCGTTTTATAAAACAAAATAGTAAACACAGAGTACCATTTCATAACCACAACCACTTACCGAGGAGCAACTATGCACTGAGCTTTCCCGTGACCGCAAACCCGTCTAATCAAGTGTACTTTTAATCCATCCGGATTCGCGTAATTTCAGCGTACCTACGCTCCCTTTTATGTCGGTCGAGGCGGTGTTAAACAAGAAATGAGGCTGCGCACAGAATCTGTAGAATAAATTGAAATGCAAAAGTTCAAAGTCAAGTGAAACGTCCGCGTGCGAAGTCGAATGTGGTCTTACGCTTTTATACTGCTTCGTGGAAGTTCTTCACGAGGATGGGAATTGAGTGGAAACTTTTTTTTTATTTCTCCATGTGGATAAGATACTTTTACTTTCTTTTTGCTTTCTTAAGGAGGGTGAGCTCTAAGCCGTAAGGACAATCTTTTAGGATAAGTTTGTTAATTATATGTTCAGAGTATTTTTATTGTATTGTAGATTATGTGAAAAGTTTAAACTTCGAGAAAAGGTCGACATGAGTAAAATTTTAGACACGAATGTGAACGTTTTTTCTAAATGTAACAAGACTTCCTGCGAAATGGACTAGTTTTCTCCCATCGTGAAACGATTTCTATTATATTTTTGTTCATTTAATGGTTCGTTTTGGAAATTGCCATTACGGAAAATATCGAAAAAATTGTTTCGTGATAGGGGGAAACTAAACGATTTCCGGAAAGGATTTTACGAAAATAATGATTCTCTCTTAAAGAAACGATAAGCTAGCTATAAGCTACAACGATAAGCTACCTATTTTTTATTTAATAGGCTGATTCTAACAGATTCGTAATTTTAGCACTAAAACTATTGAAAATTGTAATTTTTTCAAAAAGATTCAGAAAAAATTAATATTTATTCTTTTTAAAAAAATCCATTGTACGAACTAACTTACTAGAATTGTTATGTGTTTAAATAACTAAGTAGATACTTTTAAATATAGTATGTTTTGCTTTTATTATTTCTTATTCTTTAATTCCTATTTTATGTTTCTACATAAATAATCACATTATTCTTACTGCGTTTCAATGTATTCATAAAACTTGTTTTGGTAGTCCAATCTCATCCAAATTGAGTTAATCAATCTGAAAAGCTGAATTACAAAAAACGAAACTCCACCCGCCGAATAAAAATTTCGTTAACGTCGACGAGAACAGAGGATTAATCCGCGCAACATACAACGGGCGGGTTGGCCTGGTTCCCTACAGCCGTTCAGTCGACGCGTGTCTCTGGGTGGGAATGGTCGGCGGGGAGTCGTGCGCGCTAGCGTCCGAGGGAGCCAACGAGTCCCGGGGGCCGGATTTTTTGCTTCATTAATCAGGCCGCTACGCGCGAAAGCTCTCAGCCGCCGCTGAAAATCCGAGCCGCCCCCGCGCGGCCAACTAGCCGTATACATAGGTGGCGCGCGCGTCGAGGGGGGAAGTTTTAAACCCACGCGGCGACGCCGTTAAGTACTCCGTGCTACTTTATGGGCTCGTCGATGGACACGATATACCCGGGCTCTAACGGCTGCTTCTTTGACGTCGTTTAGAGCTAGTTCTACACGTTTCTTGCGAGTATTAAAGTTTCAACAGAGAGTGCACCATTCGGCTACGTTGTTGGATGCGTAAATGGTTCGTGAACCGCCGGGAAAAATGAGGAAGGTATTACAAATTTTAAAAGGCTTTAATGAATAACTATCTGTTATTTCAAAAAAGACCTATTACTAAACCTAAGACCTATTATTAAAAGTAAATTACTATTTTAATTTGTCATTTTTTAAACACTAGAGAAAAGTAAACTCTTCCAGAATCTGGTAAACTTGAGGTATCACTCATATGTTACTTGTAAGTTTAAATGATTCTCATTCAAAAAATAAGTTAATTATTTAATTATCGAAATTTGAATTTGTTGAACTTCTTTCGAAGAAAACCAAAATAATTTATTTGATTTTATTGGAGAATAAAATTTAAATAAAATTTTTGATATGAATTTACGATTTAACGCGACTTCCTCAAAAGTTTTATTGAACAGTAATGATACCTGACGACTTCACTCCACTTTGCTTTATTGACGGAGAATATAATTTCAAGTAGGCAATTCAACTTTCAAGCGCACCCTTTTAAAATGAAATCTAATGCTGAAACTTCCAATATTTAAAAACTAGTTTTGTGCGCGAAACTTTTGGAGGCATGTCGCGCAGTTATCGCAAGCGACCGTTTAGATACGAGTGAAAACTTTGGCGAAGATTTTCCGAGGAACATTAAGTGGAATCTAATTTTTCTTGCAGTAATCTTGGAAAAGTTACGGTCCATAATTGTCGACGTCTTTATACAAATTATGCCTGGATTAAGGAAATGGATTCGTCACGGGAAGGTCCCGATTTTTTGAGACTTATAGGCAATTTTCTGGTTCTTATCTTAAAAATATTTTCTAATACGTTTCATTAATTTAAGGGCTAAATTATAACGAATCCGACTTCAAAATCAAAAAGAGTTGTTATTTTGTACTAAAAATTAAGAAAAGAATTGAAGGGTCCACGGGGAAAAGGGGGATTGTCATTTTTAACTTTTTGAGTGTAAGTAATATAAGATTTAATATGTTATTATCAAGTTCTGAAAAAGTTTAAAAAAAGACAATCCTCCTTTTTCCCGTGGACCTTTCAATTTTAAAGAATGCACTATACTAGTAGAAACAGATGCATCCCCTAAAACACAATTTTCGCTCAATTTTGTAAGAAAGAGCATAATTTTTGAATTAAAATGTACTCTAACGCGTTTTCTTATGATTGAAGGAATATTTCAAAACAATCGGATTGATATTCTCCAATTCTGAATATACAATGCTAGTAGAAACAGATGGATCTTGCGAGTACAATATTTGATCAATTGTTATAAACTTTTCTTCCAAGAAAGAATTAATTTTTTTATTAAGTATACTTCAACGTGTGCTTTTAATTCTGAAGGCAGTGCGTGAGAATAATTTTAAAGAAATCGAATTGATATTCTCCAGCCCCAATACTACTAGTAGAAACAGACGGATCTCGTAAGGCACTTGTTCGATCAATTCTTAATAGATTTCCCTCGGAAAAAGAAAGTTACTTTTTCAATTAATTTCATTTTAACGCTTGAAATGATGGCAATTTAAAACGCATACTCTGAAAAGCTTAATTTTATTCCACCCTGTTCTTCAACATCACTTTATAACGAAATTCTCTGGTAATTAATTAAATATCAGTTCTCCCAAACGACACGGTACGTTGTTTTACTCCACGAATCTAATTAAATTAACTTTTGAAGCGTTCCGCGGTGTGCCGGCGCCTCCTCAGGGGCGCAGGAGGATGAGGAAGTGCGCGATACAGTCGATGCCGGTCGCAACAAGTAGCACAAGTAAAACCGCGCTCGCGTGGCCGCGCGGCGTGCCACCGCCTCTTCTTTATCCGGTCCCTCCTCGTGCCACTTGGACGAGTGCCAGGGGAAGGCCCCCCGCGGCTTCGCTCCTCGTTATCGCCCGGGAACACCGATTTTCCGTGTCCGTTGCAATTGGCCTGCCACGAAAGACGCGTCGGATTTTCAAGTACTTCGAGAGTCCGACGTCTTAGCGGCTGCGGAATTAGGTGTGCACGTCGGGGGAGGTAATGACGCCGGAGCGACCCGCGCGATTGCTCCTCTCCCCAGGCGGCTGCTTTAATAGCTCGTCAGCTTCCGGCGGAATCGCGCTCGTGCAGCTTTTCTTCGTTTCAAAGAGAATATTCAGAATTTCCTGGGGTAGACGTGAGAGCGACGCCTGCGGGTTACGTTACTTGTGCGAACGGTGTTTAGGAAGGTGGGAGTGTTTTTGACGTTGGATATATATGCTGAGAGTCGGCGTTTAGTTCTTTTTAGAATTTATTTTAGAACATATCTAGGGGTGCTTTATTTCGCCTCCCATTTATCGGCAGGCGATAAGATTTTCATTGGTTTCCGAGTTGATGGAAGCTATTTTAAAACCTGCAGAATAAAACTAATATTCAGGTAAATCGATGGTGAAATTGAATTTCGTCCACCCACGAATATTTAGCTGCTGCGTCACTCTTGAGGTTTCCCATTTCCGAAATCGCCCACGTTCATTTAATAGGCTTCCATAATGTAAACATTTTTGCTTCCGATACCACCTATTAATGAGAAAAAGGAAAATTGATTAAAAATATTAACTAATTTAAAATTGTAAAAAATAATGTAAATTACAATTTAAAAACTATAATTAATGTTAGTCTTGTAATATTGGAAATAATAACATGGTTAATTTGAATTATAATCTTTTCATGCAAATCTGCTGATCACATGCTTTGTACCTACGGGTTTAATGAAAATCTACTATCACGCATTATACCATGAGCAGGATTACAGCTTAACATCTTTTGGAGTAAAATTCTAGTTTGAACTAAATTTTTGATTTTGATATAATACCTATAAATTGGTATCGATAACAATACTAATCAATAAAAGAATATTTGTTATTTATACTTGTAAATTCCATACAAAAATTTAATGTAAATAATAAAATACTTAATATTATAAATGTTTGAAATACTACATTATACAAATACAACACATCCGCAACCTTTTTGTGTTAAAAAATCGGTCTTGATAAATTTTTCTATAAGGTGATGATGTTTTTATTAAAGTTATTTTCTCATTTTTTTATATTGTGAATGCATTCTAAGGGATTTTCGTATCTGCAATCATATGACCCAAACATCAATCAAGTTACCACTTTCCTCTTGTACCATTTTAAAAACTAGTCATGAATCGAGCTCACGTCGGGTAAACGGAATAAAATTACGACCACGTCGCTCTCACGCGTAACTCGTAGCAAGCAGGACAAAAATCGACAGCCTTCATCAGCGCGTCCCCGTTTGGTCGGAAACGTTAACTGGGCGTACTCCCTCGGAAAAAAACACTTTCCGCGATTGACTTCGCCGATCGTGACGTAGCCGAGGTATCCAATTTCCCGACGCAACAACAAACGCATTGAGCTGGATATCCGTGCACGACGATAAACAAAGAGCCGCAGCTCGATTAAGTCCTCGACTCGCCACCGACTTGTTGCTTTCTGTTTCGCCACGTCTGGCTGGATCGTGAGATTCAGCACTCCGCAACGAGGTCGCCGACTTCAAATGTCATTATACCACTTGAGATATTAAATTATATGTGGTGTCCTTTTAAAATCTTTAGACATTCTTATTTATTGATTAATGGAAAACCCTTATTTTTAACACCAGAAATGAATGGAGCGGAAAATTTTACTGCCGAATATGTTGACCATTTCTCAAATTTGACCTTGAATGGTCATGGTGAAGGTCAAATGTGGAAATATTGGAGCTATTCCAAGGGTGGATGGGGTAATGTGAAAGAAAGCCTTAATTTTTATTAGCGACCTGATGATAACCATGAGTTTGATCATGACCTTGACTTTTTTATTCTTAATTAGACTTATTAATTAGTGTAAGCTATACAAATTTATCTATAATTATCGATTATTAATTATAATTAACACAATTACATGAAAATTAATATCAGTTCAATTGCGCAACCATTTATTTAAATAAAAGCTATTTAGCTTTCACTGTCATGACCATAAATAGATTTACGTAAGCATCAGTACAATATCGGGCCACATAAAACATAAGAAACGCCACTGATTAATTGATACTTTTAAAGTAATAACTCTTTTTACGTAATACATTTACATAACCTAATAAAGTAAATATTGGACAATGTAAATAGGCAGTACCTTTTTTTAAAAAAGCAGTCCAATTTTATGACTTTCATATTAGACAGTGAAAGCTTAAATGGAAAAATGTAAAACATGAAATTGAAAGACGACAAATGCAATTTTCCAGTGCTTCTTTCGAGGAAACGAATGAAATTTTCCTTTCATGAGGAAGTTATAAAAGTGATGTAGTATATGTACAGGAAACGTTTACGGAAACCATCCAGTTAAAAATAGGTCGTGTCTTTTGTGAAGCGGTAATATATTGAATTTTCATTTTTTAATGCGCGCAGTATATAAAATATTACATTTATTTATGAAAGTAGTGCTTGTCTACGTAGTTATTTAATCTCAATTTTACTAATCAAATAGATTTAACCTATGTCTTTTTACTTTTCATCTCATTTTTTTTTGCAAATTTGAAAACTCTTCCTTTAATATTTCATTGGACCATAAATCCTGCAAGCTCTAATAACCTTTCACAATTACTTTGTTAATTTTTACTCATTGGAACCAGTCGCGATGGATTGAGAAATACCACGTTCGAAATCATTTAAAGAAATTCTTCACAAATTTTCATTTATGTAGATACCCACGATTTGCCCTACTCGGAAAATGCAAGTGGAAGGAAAAAGAATTGGAGGGGGTCAGAGGAAGCTTCTTTTTAGGAATTCCGTACACGGTACTCTCTATACATAATATAAAGTTTTACGAGCCTATAATTTTTGCACACAGTAAACTCAGATCACGTCTGCCATCCGGTTTGCTTTTCTCTTTATCCGCTTGAACGAGACTTATGCTCCTTGCTCGTCACTATTTTCTTCAAGCTCCGATGACCTTTAAGAAAAACTTTTCTCTCGAGTGCAAAGCTTGTCTTCTTTCAAACTATTAATGGACGAGCATTACAATGTTTTCGAAGAGAAGAGGGGGAGGACATCAAATACCTCGTGGCCGAGTATTGATCTAAAACATTTTGAAGTGAGCGAGTAGTATACTTTCTTTTAAGTACTAAAAATTTCGATAACATTTAAGTTTAAACAAAAAATGTCAGGTGCAGTAATGATAATAATAAGCAATTTTCATGAAAAAAAAAACTGAAAAGAACAAAGCTAGTATATTTTATGGTTATGTATTAAATTTCAAGGAAAGTCTTAATAAGATTGAAAGCGACATTTTTATACCTGCATATTTCAATAGATCTTTATAGCACGAAGGCCGAAATTTGTCATTAAAGTTGCCATTTTGTGGTTAGAGTACTATAACATTATTTTTACTTATTCCAATTCTAATTTAGAAAAAGAGCTGAAAATACTTAGTAATATTGCATATAATATTATTCAAATGTTCAGTCTGTAATAATCAATTAAAATTTCGGCAAAGGAACAAACGATAGACCATTTCGAATAGAGTAATTACCCAGTAATCTAATAATTCCATATCGAATATTGTACTGATTAATCCGTTTAACCCCTAGACGTCAGGATTTTTTTCTAACCTCAAAATCCACCAAAACCATCAATACATTGCTTTGTCTATAAAACCATCTCCAAAATCCCATAACCACTCAATCCTATGGGTTTTGGGGTTATTGAGGTAAGATCCTGAAGGATTCAAGGGTCATGGAATTGAGTGGTTATGGGATTTTGGAGATGGTTTGATAGACAAAGTAATGTATTTGATGGTTTTGGTGGATTTCGAGGTTAGAAAAAAATCCTGACAGTAGGAGTTAAACGGACTGCGTCACTTTACAATTAGTTTATGTCCTAGAAATACAAATAAAAAACTTTAAAGCTAAATCTAATAAATTTACTATACTATTTAGATACTATTTTGATATCACATCGCTATATCACATATCCTCGAATTTTTACCCCTTACATAGTGTCACCACTAAACCTTGGTTGATCAGTGTGCTTTCAGGAAACGAGTTGTGGTCAGCGTCTCCGGGTTACATCGGAGCTTGACGGGGCGTTGAGGACCGTGGCGTAAGCTGCACGGGGCGAGTGATGCTGGCGCGGCGACGCGTGGCCGGCGCGTCCGGGCGCCTCCGGCCGTCCTCGTGGACCACGTGCAGCAGCCGCTCCGCCTCGCCGGCGGCTCGGGGGCGCCGCGCGGTGTGAGCAGGCCCCGCGCGAGCCTGCAGCGCCCGGCGCCAACCTTCATGACACAGCTGCCTCCGCGCGTCCCACAGAGTAAGCACGCGAGGCCGAGAGGCCTCGAAATAACGCTGCCGCCATGTCATCATTCAACGTCATGTCCTTCCTCAATAAGGTAACTTTAGATCATTTTATATATAATTAACGATTTTTACATTTTTGATGGTACATAAGTGACAAAACTAAGCTAAGTACATGTATGTGCATAATGTACGTGTATACAGAGTGCCCCATTGTAATGCTCCCAAACTGAAACACAGCAACAGTTGTATAGCACATACTTCGAGAAAGCAATGTTTCAAACAATGTTCGAATCAGGGGTCATAAAGTAATGACGTGACCTGACAAAAATATTTTATTAAAAAATTTTTTAAAAATTCATTCTGTTAAATTAATCTTCACGTGGTAGTGTCCTTTTGTAGGTGCGCCCACGTGGTTGTTAGAGTTATTTTCTGCTTTTAAAGCGAATTTTAATATCACACGTGATACTGTAGGTAGAACAATAGATCGTATTTCATAGATATTTTAAATTGAAATTGAACGAATTGTGGAATGGCGATATTTGATATTTGTGTATGAAATCCTACGCAACAAATCGTATTTCAATTTTAATTTTTCTTTTTTAGAGAGAAAATATATAGCATCCAACTCAGTTTTCATTTAAACCGAGGAAAAATCAGACATTGTTTAATATGAAGGAAAATAGTTATTAGTACTACGTTATTTATAAGATAAAATAATATTGTTAACAGAGTAATTCTATCAAAGTAAAGATCACTCTGTGTATTAGAAGAGATAGTATAATTAAATTCTACGTGTATTACGTGTTTGAGAATATTTACAAATACTAAAGTTAGTTTTTAACCAGAGCTGACCAAGTTCAAACATTTTTCAAAGGACACGCGTCAAAATTTTCAGATATAAAAGTAATATTACGAGCACTCAAAGTTTTACATTATTCAATTTAATCCATTTCGTCTGCTCCCAAGAGAAGGCATTTACTATGATCAACCAACAGTAAGTGCGCTCTCGAGAATTCTCTCAAGACACCATAACGCACGCCTTAAAATTCTGCGATAAAAAAAGGTACTTAAGAAATTTTTATCACCAAAATATTTTCATACCATCTTCTTTAAAGAAGTAAGGGCGAGGATACCACCGCGCTTCCAATTTAACGAGAGCATCGTGTCTTCATTTGGTCGCCCACTCGATTTTTTTTCGTTCCTAGTAATTCATTGCTGCATTCTCCATCCTACTCTTATCCACCTACGTATAATGAAGCTTTCACCATCTTATCGTTGCGTTGATTGATCATTAGATCGTTAGAATCAGACTGCTGTTGAAGCGAGAGGTACTTAAGCCTATTCTTCGAAAAAATGTGACGATCGCGTTAATAAACACGACGGCTCGTCGGCAATTATCGCGGCGCGGCGACAAATTGAATCGTGAGCGCTCGCGCGCTAGAAATTGCATCGTCGCGTCCTTGCGCCTGAGCCGCTGACGCTCTGACCCTGACCGGGGATGTGAGCTCGTCTTTTTCCCCTTCTCCGCATCCTTATCTCCCTCGTGCGCGCCTCCTTCTGGATCTTTCGCCCTGGCCCTCGAGGGCGTGATGGCTAATCGAAAGTTCCCGGCTGATATTACCGAATTCGATTTTGCGTCTTTATCAAAATAACGATGTGTGAACAGTACTTCTTCTGTTGCATCACTTTCGGTGCATTTTTAAAGTTGATTTTGAATGTCCGTGTGAATTCTAAGAAGAATTTTCAGAGTATATTTTCAACGTAGTATTTTCAGGACAGGAGGAAGGTATTCGAACATTTCGCACGTCGGTTGGCATGCTTTTATCAAATTTTCAGCGTTGCACGTGTTTATAACGAAAAGTATAAAAAGAAATACATTACCGGCTGTTAATAAAAAAAATGAAAATCTAATATTAGAAGCTGCGCTGTGGCAGTTATTAAAAAAGTTCGCGAAGGTGGAACAGCAGTATTTTTATCCGCTTTCAGATAAGAATACCGAGAAACACAAAGGTCCAATTCCACTCTGGCGATAAATACGAGAGGAACAGGACTCACTCGCGAGATCTATTTTTATCACAAAATATAACATTCCTACGTGCCCACCTATGAATATTCGAGATACCTAAAACTTTACACATCTATATTTCGCCGTCAATCCTCTGCTCCCCCTTCCAAAAAAGAGAAAAATATACATGGAAACACGTATGATATAATCTAAATGTGTAGGCGCTATCCTCGATCTAGAGGATACGTATTTCGCCCTTCGAATGCTAGCGATTCCTGCACGTACAACCGCTCCGCGAATTCACGTACCGAGGGATACTGGCGCCCTTGCTATAAGAAGTTTTAGGGGCTCCTTTCAAACCTCGCACTTAGCTATAAATTCGAGTTGCGCTGTTATTACAAATTTGTCTCGTGCCTCAGATGCGCGACTTCTGAAATGGATCGGTAATATCGCTTAGCTCATTTTGCAATAAATGGGTTTTCATGCATCTTCAGTTTACTTTAAAGCTTGCTGCAGTTGGTTTGGTTTTTGTAGCCTCAGGCTTTTTATTTTACGTTTTAGAAGTTTTGCAAAGAATGTAAATTATATTCAAAGCTCGGTTGATTTTTATTTTTTGTAATCCTCCTACATAGGAACGTTAGATTCTATACACAAGAATATTAGTTTATTTCTGAAAAAAATGTCATTTAACAATAATTGTCATAAGCCGTAATTTTTTAAAATATTTTTTTCTTTGGTTTCATGTGCACTTTAAATTTTAAAATAACCTTATTCTACGGGTCTTATGCTGTATATATTTTGATGCTGTTACGTCGTAGTAAACGTAATAGTGGCATAAAAATTCATACGTTGATTAAATTCTAAATTAATGTACATTTTACGTTCACCATTAATATGTACATGCAACGTTAGAATTCGAAATTCTCATTATATATAGGGTGTTTTAAAAATACGGGAACCCCTAAATTTCTTTTAATAGTAAGCTCTTCGATAAAAATGTTATTTCTTTCGCTGTTAATACTAGAGTGCATAAGGAATATGTATACTTTTTAATACCAGACATCTTGACCTATTGGGGAGGAGGGTCAAAACAAAAAATTGTGGTATTTTAAAAACTGAAAATGATGGTGATCTTGGATTTCACTTTGTCGATGACCTTCCAACGTCATTACAAGTCAACTGTTTTTCTTTAAATAGGAATTTGTATTCTTGATTGTAGATCCTAAAAGAGCAGGAAAGAACCCTAGGCAAAGTAATGGAAATATTCGGTTAAATAATATTAAATTTTAGGAAAATTATTTTAGGTGGTATTTTGACGGTAACAGTTTTCCAGAGTTTTACCGTATTTGACCAAACAATTTCTTCGGTTTGTTTTGCTTCGAGTCCTTTCTAACAGTTCAAAATGACTGTAAAAAACATGATAATTAACATTGGTATTGATTCATTGTTACAGAGGTTAAAATAATTGGAATTCAAAAGCATTGGTTCCTATGTTTATTAAATAGAGTTGTTGATCCCTGTGGGTAACATTGACCTCGGTCAATTCAAATAACTTCAATTTAACCATAAAATTTTCCACTGAGGTTGCCAAGGTCAAATTCAAGGTCACCGTCGTTTTTTCTTAATCTTAACACCTTTTCGAAAAGCGCTACTATTTAAGATATTCGGGATACTCGATAATTACCTTATTAATTAAAAAAGGTTTAAATCAATAAACTCCGTCAACTTCCGTCAAGAAATACTAACAAACGAACCGAGTGAAATTAAGTGCAGACTAAAAATTCGACTTAGTGTGAGCGACTACGTGAGTGACCCGAGAAGTTTCTTTCACTCATCTAATTTCTCATTAGAATGGAATAAACCAGTGTTTTTCCAGACTTCGGCCCCTCTTCTCCAGTTTCATTGAGGGGAGACGACCCTTTGAGCACTCGAGCGAATGCCTTCCTGAAAAAACACAATTTTCCGGTCGGCTCGTACGTTCGTTGACACTTGGGTAATTATAGGATGTAGGTATCATCTTGCTGGAATGGTGACAAATTTTTGCTTTCGAATAGAATTTGGTGTAATTATGCGTCGGGAAATTCGAATTTGAAGTGGAAAGTTTTTAATTTTCAATCCCAAGTTTTGTTCTGGAACGTTCATGAAGTTTTCCTGTTCCTTCTAGAAACGGACTGAAAACAATGTGTAGATTAATTCATATATTTTACTTTATGTTATTCAGTGATTTCTACAAATTTAGAATTTCTGTAGCATTTTTATGCAGCCTTTTAAAATAAAGTAAGAAAACTTTTTGAAAATGTTAATTTTTTTAATTTACATTTTCAAATTTACATGGAATATTCACTTTACTTCAGACTTAAAAAAAAGTAAATGTACGATTTTTTACCGCTGAATATATTAAAGAAAAAAAGGAAAAGGAAAGAAAAAACGTAATTAGGTATCAGTTCTTAAAAGCATTTTTAACTTTACTTAAGGGAGTGAATTTATACCTGTAAATTTATCCTTTATATCATTAAATATCATCTCTTAAAGTAATGGTACAGTCTTGACGTTTTTTGAAACCTTTTGTTAAAAACGACCACATGGCACATCTACTCATACGAAAACTTTGTCCCTGTCTAACGTGCGATTCTTATGCAAGCGTTAATTATTAAAAAAAACCACTTTCCACAGTTTTGACGAAATCCACAATCCAGAGACCGTGGTCTCCAGTTGTTTGTTTTCGGAACCTGACAGAAAGTTATAATTAATAAGCGTTTAGGTAAGTTCTTTAAAAGCACACTCACAGTGTTGCTGTATGCCGTAGCGATGCTCTCGTGGCACTGGATTAAAGAATAGGCTCAAAAATTTGCAGTTGGTATACTGCAAATTAAAACAATCTCCTGACAACTCGCATCAAGACACTTACAAATTGACTAAAAGTAATTGTCAGCGTCACAACCACATTGACCAAAAGTAATTGTCCGCGTCACAACCACATTGACTAAAAATAATTATCAGCGTCGCAACCACATTCACTAAAAATAAATAAGTAATATATCGCGCACTTTAGTTACCAGTCCCCCGGTTACATTTGAAATTCGGGTCAGCCGTTTGACACGTCCGGGAGAAAACTTGGCGTTACGACCAACTCGGGTCCCGCATAATCCCTGGCGCGTCGAAAATATGTTCGCCGGCCTGACATCTCGCCCCTCGGCGAACTCGGCGCGTTTAGTGCGACGTTTCGCCCGCTCGCAAAAGTTCCGCGCCGCGCCAGTCCAGGCTCGCTTTACGAGCCGGAACTCTCCCCGGAGCTTCGGCTTACGCGTCCTCGGGACACCCAGCAACCGTAAACGAGATGCCAGCGCGCGGTGACCGTTAAGTGCTCTCCGTCTCCGTACCCGCGGTCCTTAATTGTTCGCCGCTTCCTTTTTTACGAGAAGCCTGCGACCAGCTGCTTTACCTGCTTTGCTGACGCTACGGTGCTCGCTTCTCCAGCGAAATTGTGCATGGAGAGCGAGAAGCGGTACGGCGATGCTCTTTCTTATTTACCTTGCTTGACATTTCGCCTTGTACTGCGTATCTGGAATCTAAATGTGGATTTAAATTGTAGTCTGGGAAATTTATTTACCGAGGGTGGTTGGGAAAAAATTCACCGTGTACATATTGTACGGCGTAATTGTTCAAATACTAATATAAAATGTGAGAAGTTGAAAATTTCTTATTTTTACTAATTACTTACTTCATTTTTTAATCTTATTTTAATTTTTTTGAATAATAAAAATTTTAAACCTTCGGTTTTAATGGTAATGAAAAATGATTAAATGATAGAAATTCGACATGACATAATAATGGCTTTCAATTCCTTTAATATGTCAGATTTTACTTGGTCCATTGCTTTTCTATAGGTCTCATTTCGAGCTGGAACATTTTTATCAGTTTCCTCTTAACTAAAGTATTATGTAACACAATAAAGCATCTTTCTTTGAAAGATACATATTTTATTTCAATGCATTACAGTGAATAATAATGATTGCAATTGAGTTATATAATTTTGTACTATCTTTTAGTAAATGATGTAAATTGTGTTATTATAAATATAAAAGCCTCATGACATACCAATGTTTCTTTTGTTGCTCGATATATAATTTCCAGCACGAGTGAACTCCGCAATAGGAGTTGGAGTTGAAAGTACCCGAGTTGTTGACGAGGACTAAAGACTCCTGACTTTTCCCCCTCTTCCACAATGTACTATTTACAAGGTTTTGATTAGAAACAGTGCTTTTTCACTCTTCCTTTTCTACTTTTAAACATTACTGGAAG
Organism: Eurytoma adleriae; assembly: GCA_900480045.1. Lineage (NCBI taxonomy): Eukaryota > Metazoa > Arthropoda > Insecta > Hymenoptera > Eurytomidae > Eurytoma > Eurytoma adleriae. Next base: position 149 of record UXGC01001729.1, on the reverse strand, counting down.
TCTAAATGCGCGCTTTGCGCGCGGTATATGTAAAATGATAAAATGTGATTCAAAATTTCGCGCCAAATTTCTGTCACAATACGTCACAATTTGTAAGCCAATCAAATTTCAAATCTCCGCGTCAAACTGACCAATCGCAATCAATAGAG
>UXGC01001728.1:0-17945 GCA_900480045.1 Eurytoma adleriae | reverse complement strand
GGGTATAAATTTGTAAGAAATGTTATATAATATCATCATAAAAGCTTATTATATTTTTCAATTCTAATCTTTTTTTTTCCACAGGTAAAAAAGTGAAAAGATCGGCTCTATGTCCGATAGCCCCTAAAAATATTTCTCGAGAAAGCAGGACCAAAAAGATAAAAAACAAACTAATTTAATTAAATTAAATTTGAATAATGAATTCTCCTATTCTATGAATGCGTAGACTTGATCTGCCCTTGTTGCAATTATTTTTTTATTTTTTTGGGCTAATTTTTATATAAAATATACTGTGGGTACGCCGATAATCATATGCGACTTCCTGCCGTTCGTTTTTAATTGTTGGTTTGGCGGAGTGGTCTACGTCTTATGCTGGAAACTCTTTGTCGCAGGTTCAAATATTTCTCCCGAGAAAATTTTTTTTACATTTTATTTGCACGGATTTTTTATTTTTTATTTATAAAAAGTATTCTTTTTTAGTTAAATGACAGTTAAATAAATAATCTTAATAAAAACTCAAGAAACATTTATTTTTAAAAAATATTAATTAAATTATTTTTTAACATAAATTCAGTTTAATTTTGTGATAAACAATCAATTTTTAAGAAAGCACTAATGTTATAACACTTAATAGATATATGTACAAATTAGTGATTTAACTATGAACTCGCGGAATCGGAGGCTTTATTATTTTTTATTATTTAAATTTAATTTAATTAAATTACTTCATTTTTTTATATTTGTGGTTCTACTTTCTCAAGAAATATTTAAATAATTATACCATTCGAATTGATGGTATAATTTCATAAAAAATTATGGATAATTTCATCATATTATATCATGATTTAATAGTGAAAAAAATTGTTCTTTATTTTTAATTAGAGAATTTTATAACCGATGCTTTGACAGGGTGGCGGAGCCACACCTCGGACGATCAGGAAAGTTGACCAAAGTCGGGCGCGGTTACTACTTTGATGGGTGACCGCTCCGGTGTTGCCGCTTTGTTGATTGCTTAGGTGTTGTTTCACATCCCACACTGAGAGAAAAGTTAAGCTGTATTCCAGTGACTAGTTACTAGCTAGTAGCTTGCTCCCCTCCACTCGGTAAATTTGCAAGGACACCACGGGATTTTCCCGTGATTCTCTTGTAAATGTCTGTGAGCGCAAGTGACAATCGCGTGAGTCCAAGCGAAAATCGCTTGGACTCACTTGACTCACTTGACTCCCTCTTCTTGACTCTGTCACGGTAAAACCGCTTGGAGGGCAGTCACGAGAATATACCGTAATTTTTCTCTCACTGCACAAAGTGAGCGGGAGGTGTGAGACTGCCGTGTAAAATTCGGTGCAGAAGCCTACGAAATATGACCTCGACATGTAATTTGAGCAGTTTCAATATACTGACCACTCCGGAATGGGTTTTCCTAATCGGCATTTATCCCGCAAGGTTTTCCTCGTTCCACAGCCATAACCCTGAGTGAATGCGGAGTAGAGAGGAAAGGGAAAGGAGGGTAAAAAGAGGTAGGAAAAAAGAGTAAGAGGTCCGCCGGCTCAAAAATACCCGTATGGGCTGCAGGGGAAGCGGGATTAGTGCCATGATCTCCCGTTCTCTCTTGTAAGGAGGTCAGAGCTGTGTCCTTCCCTCACAAAGCAGATAAATGTGGGGGTGGGGAGTTGGTGGAGAGCGCTAAGCCACACAAGGCTGCGCAAAATCATCAGGGAAAAAAAATTAAATTATTTTATCACATATCATCATGAATTAATATACCTAATTAATATACTTAATTAATATACATATAATGAATTAATATCAATTAATATGCGACATATCTCCCTCGCTAATGCTTGGTCGGTTAATAAGATTTTTAAAATTACTTGTTAATAATTTTTTAATTAATATTTTAAATAATTAATTTCTCTGTTCAGAGTAAATATAATGTTTACTTTTTAATATTATGAAATTGATGCTTTTAATTATCAGTAATGTAATTTTTATAAAGTCGTGTATTTTAAATCAAATTCATGAAACACATTACCTATTATCATATTATCGGTTATCGCATTGTTGGTTTAACGTGTTGTAAGATTATCGTGCTGTCGATCACCGCGTTGTCGGTTATAGTGTTGTACGGTTATCATATTATCTTGTTATCGTGTTCTCGGTTATCGTGCTCTCGGTTATCGTGTTCTGGGTTATCGTGTTACCTGTTATATTATCGGTTATCGCGTTATCGGTTAACGCGTTGTCGATTATCGCGTTGTCGGTTATCGCGCTGTCGGTTGTCGCGTTATCGGTTATCGCGTTGTCGGTTATCGCGTTCTCGGTTATCGCGTTATCGGTTATTTTTTCTGTGGATCGGTTTTACTCAGGGCTTCATTTTTCCCCAGGACCCATTTTGCCCCGGGCCCGTTTTGCCCCGGGCCCGTTTTGTCTCAAGATTCATTTTGTCCCATGTCCATTTTGACCCAGACCCGTTTTACCACAGGACCCATTTTGCCCCGGGCCCCTTTTTCCCCAGGTACCATTTTGCCTCGGCACAATTTTGCTCTAGGACCTATTTTGCCCCAGGACCAATTTTGCCCCGTGCCTATTTTGTCCCGGGCCGTTTTATAACAGAACACATTTTACCCCCGGCCCATTTTGCCCCCTTGGGAAAAGAAGACCTGAATGAAGTGGCTGAGAAAAAAATACCTGAAGGAATTAGTCACTTTAATTTAGTAGAGGATTTATTATTTTGCAGCTATATAAAATAAGCAAAATCGCTCTCATGCTCGTCTTTGTCAGAAATATAAGAAGTAGACCACTCGCATGCAAGCCGCCACGCGCGAGTCGACCTCATCCATTTGATGTTATTCCCCTCCTCCGCTGTACACGCATGTTCCCCATCTCCAACCAAGAAGCGGCGAGCTGGGAAAGCCGTGGCGGGTGGAGTGGGGGGCCAAGAGCTAGATGTGTATGGTTCATATCGTACACCGCAAGGGGCATCGTCGTCGAATTTGCCACGCTTTTTTATACGGCTTTGTCAATCTCTCCCTAATCTCTGGTGTAATCTTCATAACTTTTATTACAATCAATATAATGGTAATAATACAACTGGATTTAATTTTTTCTGACTTTCATTGCAATCTACAATCCCAATGGTGTAAAGTGAAAATATGATCCTACTTTAAATGAGGAAAGTCTGATTCGGAGTATCCATTAACTGCTTACAAACGGTAAGTTTGAGATTTTTAAAATATTGAAAAGTATTTTTCACAATATATATTTTACGCAAGTACTTTATCTTTTTAATAAAAAGGATATAAAAAAAAAATTGATTATTAATTAGTTATACTTTTTGCAGGATTTAAGTCAATCAAACTTCGTTGAAGTAATAACACGTAAAAGGTTAAATTTCATTTTAACTTAAATTTAGCACTTGAGCCGAGGAACGCAAAACAACATTAAATTTGTTTACTCGATGAGCTATAAAGTTAACTGTAAATTTTGGACTGTTACAAATGAAATCTAGAGTTGATTATGTGGTGTGCTGTGACATAATCGACTTGCAACCCTTGGTTAGTATTATATTTTATGGAAAAACTTTACTACTCTATTCTGGCATGCTTACCATCTACTTGCCTCGTGCATTATATTTCAGCGTTCAAATCGTTTCTGTGGTGAGCGCGATATAGCGGGTTTGAGGTTATATTATTTTGATTCGCAGGAGAAACAGCGATGGTTTCTATAGTGACAATATGTAAAGCTAGAAAAATTAACAAAGATGTACCCAGTGCTGTAGAGTTGCACTAAAAGATTGAATAAAGAGAGAACTCTCGATCAACTAGATAAACTTTTTCTATCTCAAATTGCCTAAATCGAAATAATTTTTTATTTAAATATCCTGGTTAATTTACGTACGAGATTTTTCTGAACATTTTAATTTGTATAGCCCGAAGTAAAGATATTAGGTAATGTAAAAGCTACTTTTGCAGAAAGCCTAATCACCCAAAAGGAAATGTTGAAGTGCGTAAGAATGTTCATAAATGAAAATAAATATTTAGAAATGTACGATCTTATGTAAAAGATATTTCGGACGGATTTTGGAACATTCTGAAACAGCAGAACACATTTGGACATGCACTTTATTCACTTTTTAAACATTTGTATATAATTTAATGTTATTTTCATTTAAGAAATTATTAAACATTTGAAAAATTTAATACTGTGTTCCATATTCATACATTTATACATACTTTTTTCCCCGTGACTATGTAATGGACAGTTTTCAATGCATACACCACCTGTCGAAAATTGAAGTTTGCCAGTGCGATATTGAGGGCGTGTTACTGGCACATAAAGTCCATTTTCTCCATTAGTGAAGTAAAGTGACTTCAAAGCATACGATAAAGTAGTCAGTGTTTTTTTTTGTGTTTACATATAAGCGTGACGTATAAGGTTAACGAGCTCTAACTTTTCATCTTTAAATTTCGACAAATAACACATATATAGAAAAGTGTCAATTACATGGCCTTGGGAAAAAGTAATAAGTTTCCCAACTAATGTATCGCAACATCATTGAGACTGCCGTTTCAATACTCGATATCTGGTTCCTGTTGTATCGATACTAGCGGCTTCATCGCCAAAGCAATACTTTCGCCACAAGTACAACTAAATATCACTCCGCAGTTTTATATACTTTTGCATACTTCATTATTTTAAGAGGGGATATGTCATCAATCATAGATTTTTTCTATTACGTGAAAATGCGTATAAATGTACAAAAGTATATTGAATTGTACACAAATGCTTATCGATGCATCTAAAATAATTTTTCACTTCCACTGGGACAATTCTACTTTCGCGGGAGAAATATTTCAGTAGGTCAAAACATTTTTTGCTAAGAATATGATGATAAGTAAACTAATAGTGTTGTAGTACGCTCTTACTATACGGCAATTTATATTTATTAAAACATACTCTCTAATTAAAAACTACCATAAACAATGTTAGTATTTAATATCACCTTAAACAAAATAGATTACAAAATTTAGTACAATACCTTAAACAAAATTTAGTTACAAAATTTAGTTTTTATTTCTGTAGAAGTAAAAAATAACTTTTCTATTTATTGAATTAAATATTCGAACTTTAAAAAATATCAGCTTCAATTCTTTGTAAGTTACTCTATATACTTTGATTTAGGTGTAGACTAACCCAAATTCAAAGTTTAATTTATATATTTCAATATTATTTAAAACGAAAAAATGCAAGTAAATCGGTAGATTAAAACATCAGAAAATTAATGCAATTTTCAAAGAATGGGGGACAGATAGGGAATTGCAGTACACTTTAAACTTTGTTTTACAAAAGATTATGAAAATATAAAAAGTCAAATAACACGAAATTTCATAATATATTTCCAAACTAAATTAACTGCTGCATTAGAAATGATGAGTATAGGGAAAAAAGCATCGAAAAAAATTTTGCAATACCTTCGTCTCGCTGCTGCCCTTGGTGCGAGAACAAGGGGTGTGGTGGCAGGCGAGGGCGTAACTGCAGCTGCTGCTACTGCTGCTGCTGCTGCTGCTGTTGGTGCGGACGCACCAAGCCAACTCCATGGCATTGCTGGTAACCTGTATCCTGTGTCAAGAATGTGGCAAAATTTCTCTCATAATAAACAATATACCTTGAAACCTTTTAAACTAAGTATACTTAACATTAAATAGTAAATTGATTCAATAAATTAGGTTAACGATTTAGGTTTACTGCATGTTAACGTAGATTTTGTTTTATTATATTTCCGTCTTTTCTGATACAAATCAAAATTATTAACTTTCCACTGAAATATATTTGTACAAGAAATACAACTAATGAATAAGGAAATAAAATCAACGATGCCTTTCTACCAATAGCCTCACTTAAGATCGTTTAATTTCAGATTAAAAAAAGAAAAAAGAAAAACAATCGGTACCCTAAATCTTACTAAAATTCGTAAGTTAAAATTGTCGAAGCACTTTTGAACAAATTTGGTTACATTCTTCGAGAGCTAATGTAGTAATGAAGGAAAGTAGTACTCGATGCAGTTAAAGATACTGTGTAGACCTGTAAACAGATATCGTTGAGATCGGGTTGAAATTTATCAAGGTGCAATTTGTTATATTCCTTCATGCTATCAAGATGCTGATTAGTTTAGGACTCGAATTTCTCATCGTGAGTGGGAAAAAGGGCGAGTTTAGCAGTACGCGCTAACTAAGTCGCAGCAATATTCTCGACATCCTAAACCTGCGAACAAGAAAGGGCACGAATTTCCTAGGTTACCGTCGTGGTTGAAGACAGAACTCTTAAGAATACGCTGTAGCTTAGCTACATACTCAGTTGAGGCAGAGAGTGGCAAACTATGACACTTATAGGAGATGTTATCTTCCACTTGGATAAGCGGGGCTGGACATGAGAACGGTGCGGTGGAGACCGATAAGGTGGATACAAGGGAACCCAAAAAATATATGAAAAGTATTTGATTTAGAAGAAGCGGCAATTATTGTTACATTAGTATGTGACAGGTTCAAAAAAGCGAACGATAGTGACAAGAAATCAGGCAAAGTAATGACCGGAAAGCATTAAGCACGCATGTGACTAAGTAGATTTCGGATTTAGAAAAACTTTGATAGAAGTAAAGTTAAAATCGGCGCACGTCACGCCGCCTGAAACATCTAATTGTAAGAGAGAAGATGACAATCGCGAAGCAGGGTCTATTCTGTAATAATACCACGTCTTAACGAGATGTCAAACCCTCCTGTAGGAATCTGCATTATCGTCATAAAAATTTTAATTATTATTTAAAGATCAAAATCATTTTTTTAAATTCAGCCAACGTACTGCCCTCCATAAGTGTATAAAGAAATTTTAAAAAAAATTTCAGCCAATTACATTTTCAAATGACTTCAGGAAATTATTTGAAAATTCTTCGTTCTTAAATAACTTTACGAAATTATTTGAAAAATTTTAAAACAATATCCTGAAGCCATTTGTAAATGAAATTAGTTGCAATTTTTTTTATAGTTTCCTTACACACCTACGGAGGGCAATACGTTGGCTGAATTTTGAAAAAAGAATTTGATTTTTAAATAATAAATAAAATGTTTATGACGATAATGCAGATTCCTACAAGAGGGTCTCACATCGCCTTAAGGCGACAAGGCAGGGTTAAAACCTGAAAAATAGATTTTTATTGACCCGTCCTTATTTTTCTATAAATACTTATTTTACTAAAATTTGTTTATAAAAACTTACTGTAAATACTTTTCTTTTAAGATCAATTAAACTTAAAAATATTGATTTTTGTACTCGTAGCAGGTAAATTAGTTCAAGAACCAATTTGGCTAATATTTTTTGGGTCCGCGCGACTAATATGTGACTTTACAATGAAGGGTTTTAAAATATTCACATTATCTTTGGAATTTATTTGTCTATACTTTAAGTGAAGTGGAATTTTAAAAAAGTGAGATTAATGTTTTTTGATTTGACTTTTATTTAATAATCAACGTTTTCTACTAAAATTTTTTATATAGGTACACCAAAAAAATTAACTCACTTTTTTTAGGGCACGTTGTTGTAAACTTAAAAACAGTAGCAAAGCAGCTTCTTGAGCTGATTTATTTGCTACTAGAGCAAATTCGTCTCTAAAAAAAGTGTTTATAATAAGATTTATAAATAAATTTTAGTAATATAGGTATTTATAGAAAAATCAGGATATCTATAAAAATGCCGACTTTTTCAGGTTTTAATTCTGTATGGTCCCCTTAAGGAGATAAGCCTTTGTTTAATGCTCTGAAAATAAATTATAGAAAAATTATTCCTAAATTTTTTATTTAAATGTAGAAACAATAACTTTACTTAGTGAAAGTATAAGACTACAGTCAAAATTTTGGTATTTATACATATAAAAATTTATACATATAAGTTCATACTTTTGCTAGTTAAAGTTATTTTTTCTATAGTCACATAAGAAAAATTTGGGAATAATTTTTCTGCAGCTTATTTTTAGTGCATTAAACATAGGCTTGTGTCCTTAAGTTAGACTTGGCTTATGGTATTGAATGATCCTTCCGGTACAATATTTATCTTATACTTTTCGCGTTACCGCTCGTCACAAGGAATGTCTCTCTACGCATTTAAGCCTCGCTACATAGTGATGCTCTATGCTCTAGTGATGCTCTAGATATTTTGAATAGGGGCATGATATGCGATATTAAGTTGTAGGTGGAACATAGCTTCATCTCTCGCACATTTGCAACATCTAATTTTGGTGGCACTTAAGAAGTTTCGATTGCAAGCTCGACTTAGACAGCATGTGGGTGGCAGCAATTATGTTGGCAAGTATATTTATATATAATAAATATATATGTATATGAGCTATTAACTTTTAAAAAGCTTCTTTTAAAATTCGGTTTAAATAGCTATCAATTCGAGCCGTACGAAGCACATAAATTGATAGACATAAACTGTTTAACTATATATCTAATTTTTCCATGTTTTTTTTATAAAACTACTGCTAGATATGTCTATAAAATAGAAATTTTTACTTGCGTGATTTTTTTTCGCTCCTTAAGTCTGTAGAATAAGATCCCAGGGAGGCTATTTATGCTTGCACAACAAATATTAGTAGACTGAATAGTGGAGCCTATCTATTTATGTATCAGCCGACTGCAGGCACAACACAATTCTCAGTTCACAACTAGTAAATATTCAGGTGAATAAAAAGTTGCAAAGTAACTAATAAAATAGTTGAAAAACTAAGAAGTTTAAAAAGAAATAGTTAAAACTGTCCATAAATGCTAAAAAAAAAAAAGAATACTAGGAACGTAAGTGTATTTGAAAAAATCTATAAGATGATAACGTACAAAACGCAAGAAAAGCAAAAAAGCAAAGTGACAAACAGACGCTATAATCAGACGGAGGTAAATATTTAGACAGATCGAAGTAGTAACACAATTGTTCAGTCAGACGTGGATTAACAAAATTGATACAGGTAGTCGTTAAATCAGTCCAATAAATAGGCGTGCAGTCGTTGCAGATCTAACAGATTGGAGCATTTTGACCACACAAGCGCCAGAAAGTAACTGCTCGCCTTCATACGTTATTAAGCCGGTAAATCTTAAAATTAATAAGAAAAAAATGACACATTCGGCATCACGTGCAGATTTACGCCTTTAATGCATTGGTGCACAAATACTTAGGGAACCTACAACTGCCGTCGGAGTATGATGGTAAAAGCATACGCATCTGTTTGATATGATAGTCAGAGAGCCCGTGACAATAAAGTCCAAGCATTTTATAATATTCCATATTTCAATATGATTTTCTAAGCTTTATGAAAGAAAAAGAAATCTAAGGTTAGCACATTAGTAGTACATTACTTCTGGGATCGCTGATCGCATCTGCCAATAATTTACATTACAAATAACATAAAAAAGTGTCAAGCGGTATAAAACGCACTTGTTCCAGTCAAATATAAGCGTACTCCAAACTCCAAGGATTTTGCTTTCATACGGGTGCGGCAGATGTTGACGAAAAATGGAAGACTTAAGATGCTCAATTCGATTAAGGGAAGAGATGTGATAGTCGCTTTTTTCTAATTCGAACATCGAACTCTGAGGGAAGTCAGAGGTAGATTTGAGTTCCATCTATGAACATTGCTTGAAATAGCGTAAAACAGCAATGAGATCGCTTATGTACAAATAGAAAAAAGTAGTGATTTAAATTCATAATTCTGTGAGATATTAGTGTGTTTGTCGATCCAGTCAGAGATATTGCAGCTTTCATCGATTTTAACTTGAGAGAGACCCACGCGGTATAAAAACAAGTCCGATATAAAGTGATCAGAAGAGTCGATGGTACTTGCGGATTTAGCAATAGCTATTATTAAAAATTCCACGCTGCAAGGTTTGTTAACGTCGAAAAGCAGGATAGTGATTATTATCAAGACGGGCCCCATATCTGCAGAGATGTTGTCCACACCGGCTGTATTGGAAACCATTTCAATAAACAAATATTTTCCATACCAGGAAAGGATCAATTAAAGAGCAAATATTCGGTTAAACTAAAAGTTCAGCGATGAGGTCAGTAGATGTGACAGATAGTGCATATTTGCAATTAAAGCGAAGACATATCTGGACAGAATTGTACCAAGAGTTTCACTTTGCAGTCATCAATAATTTCTAAGCAGAAAGAGTTTCGTCTCGTTAATTCTAATATTATCGTTGAAGCATAAAGTATACTGTCTATAAATGAGCTGTAAATGCAGCCTACAACTTTGCCGCATAAAACAAAGTTGCCTACCTATGTATACTAAATTGGAAATAAATCTGAGATCCAGTCAAGTTTCTAAGAGAGTGATTATGTAGAGTTAATGTTATTATTTCACGCATCTAGTATAAGGCACAATTAATATATATATTACCCCATGATATTCGCACCTTGTTACAACGTACGTCTAGGAAGAGACTATTTTAGTCTGTAATTTAAGTAGACTTGCAAGCTACTGTTAGAGACGAAAATTTGAATGCAGATCAAAGACTGCACATCAGACTGTCGCTTCGGCTTTATGCTGTGAAAGCTCGTACACTCTTTTCATATTATGAAAATCATATTGGAGGCATTGGTATTCCCTATGTTAAGAATCATCATAAACGGACAAACCTCGGCAGGTTTAGGACAAAAGTCTACTGTTACAATACATATTATTAAAAAAAAAAATCTTTTGGACTCTGAGCATAAATATTTACATAAATATCAAAAACTAAAAAAAATTAATTAGCGATACAACCCTTTATATATGAGAAAGAAAAGTAAAATTGAAAAAATGCAAACAAATAAACATGCAAAATGCTAAAACTAAAAAAAATGTTAAGACTGTAAATGAGTGAATAATGTACAATCGATATAATTTTCTCTTAAAAATATTAGTTTTATGAAAAATGGACTTTTTACAAAATATTCTAGTACAATTTTCGAGCTATCAGGAAATTTCCGATAGAGCGACGTATGAAGAAGTAGAAGAAACATACGGTACGGACCAGTTCAATATTTTCCTCTACAATGGTAGCGGTGTTCTCACACTACCTACGAACCTACGGAGATATTTTAAATCTAATTTCAGGACAGAATACCTTAAAAAGACATAATAAAGAGTTTCCTATTTTTAAAATATTTTTAAAAAATCCGACAAAGTTCAGTCAAATAATCTAAACTAAATGAAAAAATTTTCGAATGAGAATAGATTAGAATATTTTATTCCAAAATTATTTTATGAAATAATTACTAATAATCATAGATATTATATTTTTTCATTTTTTTAAATTAGACTAACAAATTTCTTTAACAAGTAATGTCTTTGATGTAAAAAAAATAATTATTTAGGCATAAAAAAATAGATTTACATTTTTCTCAAAAGAGAATATCAATTTCAATGTCAACGTACAAATTATTAATACCACAAGATTAATAAATGAAAGTGAAAGTTACTAGGTTTGCTTAACTTTTAACTTTATTTTTCTTTTTACATAAACATTTACGCATTTGTAGCGTAATCATACGTGGATCGTGACAGTAAATTGTTAAATAAATTATTTAACCCAGTTACCTTGAATTAGAATGATTATCCATATTGAATTTTCATTTTAATATTGCTTCAATAATGTTAGTTTTTTTATTAATATTTAGCTAAAAAATGTTTTACAATAAATAAATCTGATTTGTAACCTAAAATTTTACTAAATTGCAACCTTCGCAAGGGCAACGAGCGAGCCACTTCAAAAATATGCAAACAAAATATATTTACTGTATAATATTAAATAACATGCAGTAAACTTGTTGAACTTTTTCGTCACCTAATGTATTGAACGTTCACCATAAACATTATATTGAAAAATAAGGTCAAGAAGATGAATAATTTAAAAAAATGTTAAAATACAAAATAATTTTCAAATTTTATTCAAAAGAATTGATTCATTAATTCGTAAAATAAAGATAATTTTTATTTTTTATTTCTTAAATGCAAATGAAAGTATCGCTGAATTATAATGCTAACGAATAAAACAATTCTGTTATTATCATTTTAATAATAGAATAGTAGAATAAATAATTTAATATAAAACACATAGCTATATTGTGTTAAGTATTTTTATCGGCTTAAAAAATATATTGATATTATAGTTTGTAAAAATACAGAAATTAGCTAGAATACACAAATAAATAGTAATAAAATAAAATGTAATATACAGGTATAAAATAAAGGCAAATTTTGGCTATTTGAATAATATATTTTTAATAAAAATGAAATTTAGAAATGCTACTAACTAATTATGTATACCTGAATCTATTATTGCATTCTACGATTTTTTTACAAATAGTACAGAAATAGTTTATATTTAAATAACCTACGTTCTACAAAAAATTGCAATTACACTTTCTCATTTGGTTAATACTTGAGTACCATTTTCTATTTTCTTAAAGCTCAGCTAATAGTAAGCTATGGTGCTATTAATCGTGTTTATTATATTGCTATTAATATGTATATATTCGTAAGTAAATTTCACTTAAAATATGGAACAGATTAGTAATCCAATAAGTCTAATTTTGTATTTTTACATATTTATAACATCTTTATTATTCTCTGCATTAGTTACTGTTTAAATGAAGCACTAGATACGTATCAATGGTCGATTTATTTACAAGCCAAAAGACACATGTACATACGTAAAAGTGTGCGCACAGAGAATAACTAAAAAATTATTGAACAAAGGATTTATGTATATGTTTATATATATATATATTTATGTATATATATATATGTGTATATATATATATATATATACACACATACACTCATACACCAGGTGAATCTCATATGAAGGCAAAATAAGGCCATGACATGAGACGTGCAAATCGGAAGAGATAATATTGAAAAGCAATTAAATAATATTGTCCCAAAACCGCTTCAACCACAACCAAGCACAATCACAGGCAAAGTACTAGCCTTTAATTATTATGTCAGTCCACAGCCAGTTGATATGGCGCATTGCTTCAGTTGCTATTGTTACAGAACATTTGTGTTTCATTAAGTAATTTTTAGACACACGCACACACCCACTCTTGCAAAGGGGTGAATAATTAATCGAAATAAAAATAAAATGTGCAATTAAAAAGATTAAATATAAAAATATAAAAAATATAAAAATTAAAAGTAAAAAGAATATAAAATAAATATTTATTATACACTGTGGACTAATATTTAAAATTCGCTCGCATGCACATACATATACATAAACAAATAAACTTACGCATAGCAGTATCTTAGTGAAAAACCAAACATATGAACTGGACTTTCTGCCAGTATTTAACTAGGCGTATTAGTTATATAATTTAGCAGAAACTAGCTATACTTAGCAACACGCGAAAGGCCGCTGAATAATTTATTTGCAAGTAATTTTAACACATATAACATTGTTAATCGTATAATTTAAATCTTTTTTTAAGAAAGAAAAGAAAAAATTATGAAAACATATCTATGTGTACTTATCTATATGTGTAATTAAAAAAATAATGTGTGATACAGAATGCTTCGACTATATTTCCTGGAAAAGATGCACATTACTTTTTGTGCATTTTTTTGGAAGAAATTTACTTATAGCCAAAATCGCAAACAAAAATATTGCAATATTTTTAAAAATGTGTGCAGGAAAATTTGCAAGTTGACAAATTATTAAAATGAGAATTATATTTCATGGAAATTAAACCTACCTGTAAATAACATTAACTATTTTATATACTACATGCAAAAGGTATAAATAATTTTTTTTTTTTTTTATTAAATTCAAATATATATTATAATTTATTGCATAATTGTATGCTTCACAGTATTTGCATCATTTGCACGTATGAAGACCTAAATGTAAGATCATCAGAGGACCTTTTATGAGTCACGGTACTCTAATAATGTAGAAGAGTGAAAAATTAAAATCACTTTATTTGAGCGAAAAATTACTCTTTTTGCAGAAAAAAAAGCATGTCTAAGTTCGATTGGGTCAATTTTTACTCGAATTGAGTTATTTTTAACTCTTCCATATTTTGAGAATACGTCAGTGATATTAATATCAGCATAATTTATTCTAATAAGTTCATGCCGTAAATAAATTGATAATTTTTTTTTATCATCCACTTCTACTAATAAAAGCTATCAATAGTGCAACACACTTTTATATTTATGTAAGAATTCGGTGAATAACTATTTTAAATTATTATCTTTCAGTTCAGAAATTCGTAGACAAAATTACAAAAAAATGTATTAAAATAACAAAATCATATATTTCGATAATATAATACCTTCCAAATATAAAATCGATATTCTTAAAACAGTTCAATGGCATTTTACATCAACGAGCATGCAGTATATTACTTACTCTCCAGGGAAGTCTCACTTGTTTTGGTCACGTATTTTATTAAAACTATCGGCAAGTTTTTCTAATACCAAAATATTTTGGCCTAATGCTCAAAATTTTCGACACATAGAAATTATTTATTATTTTTCTCTAACTTATACTGCACTAACTAAATCCAATGCGCTTCGCGAACGTACGATCCGTTATCATTTTTGAGGTCAGAAAACTATTTTTTGCGTCATTAATCCGGATATGTTCATCATGTACCAATCAAACCACCAATCAAACTACTCATGTATCAATCAAATTGCGTTTATAAATGCTTCATAACATCCTGTCATCGTTTTTATAAGAGAGGATTATTTGATGATAGCTAAGTTTGTGCAGCATCTACATATTTCATCAAAATAAAAAAAGTGTGTCAAGTCTTTTGGCACAATGCTTTCTCACAGAATATATTAAAAAATGTTCTCTTTTAAAAATTGAACACAAAATTGTAATATTTGCTAGTCAAACTAGAAAATTAAAAAATGTTGACATTTTCAAAAATTACTTAAATCTCTATAAAATTGAAACTAATCGATAAAAACACTTGAAATTTTTTAACTGGTTCATAATATACGTTTACCAAAAAAGTTTTATCAAAAAATAAGGCTTTTATTCAAGTTTTTACATCAATAGGTACCTTAAATTTGGATTCAGTCCACCGCGCCGTTTAGAAGTAGTTACGGGGGAATTAACATAGGTACGGACACATGTACATACATACACCCTGGCAAACACGAATCGACTGAATTCGGTGGGAGCGTAAGTACGACTCGGTGGGAGTCAGTGGAGATTAAATTTCTGGTAAAAAGGAGCAAGTAAAGTCGATTATACCTTTAAACATCGATAAACTATTCATAAAAGTAATTAGAACACATCATTCTGCATAATTTTACTCACTAAAAAGTAAATTAAATGACTTCAAATGAAACTTGCGCGATCTGCAATGGGAGAGTAGTAAATCAGCTGTGATACGTTAGATGGCACTGCTATGTTGAAAGTTGGTACCATCACTAGTCTCCGTCACGTGATCGCATGGCAGCGCCATCTAACGTACCACAGCTGATTTACTACTCTCCCATTGCAGATTGTGCGGGATTCATTTGAAGACATTTAATTTATTTTTTAGTGAATAACATTATGCAGAATTTTGTTTTCTAATTACTTTTATGAATATTATATCGATGTTTAAAGGTATAATCGACTGTACTTGCTCCTTTCTGCCAGAAATTTAATCTCTATCGACTCCCACCGAGTCCCACCGAATTCAGTGAGTTCGCGTTTGCCAGGACATACAGACAATTTTTTAAAAAGTACTTTTTTTGATTCTCTGAGCCTGAATATGCACTTCTACATCGAAAACTTAAATAAAATTTATTTTGGCGAAACAAAGCTTTCTCTATGAGAAAACAAAAGCATAGAAGGCAGATCATTTTAGAGACTTTTCATTAAAAAATCTTCTTACCTTGAAAAGTTATGTATAATAAAATATGAATATTTAAAACTACAAAAAAGAGAAATATAAAAAAGTTTATAAATATTACTACATACTCATATTCAATTGTACATAGGTTTTGATCAAATTTTCGGTCTTTGTCTCATTTTTGCTTGTTTTTTGAATGGAATATGTAGGCGTTAAGGAAACTGAGCAATCATCGAATAATGAAATATGAGATTTTAGAGAAACCTTTTATATCTAAAATTCATTATTTGGCATAAGAAAATCTTGCTCAAAGTTTAAAGATCTAGGACCTAAACAAGTAAAATACTCCTGATCAGTACGTCGTTCCGAACGAAGAAAAGCACATTTCAAAAAAGGCCTATTTTAATTTGCCTTTTTTTAGCGTTAAAGAAAAGTAAACTACTAAAACCTGATAAACTTAGGGTATCATACGTATGATACCTCAAATTTACCAGGTTCTGAAAGAGTTGACTCTAGTGCTTTAAAAATGGCAAATTAAAATTGTTCTTTTTTAAAATGTGCTTTTCTTCGTTAGGAACAACGAGTAGAACTCACCATAAAATTCGAAATGTAAAGAGTATGTAATAAAACTCTTTTTCAGCCGTAAATGTAGAATCCAAAAAATAAACTTTATTGCTCGCGCAGACCATGTAGAATTTTATTGCTCGTCCTGATCATTAATAATAGACAGTATGCTCGATTCCATCGAAAAATTAGGATCCGACATCCGAAGAACGCCATCTATAAGTAACCCTATGAAATTGACAATCGCCAATCACTTTCAAACTTTGCTTACGAATAGAATAAACTAAATTATTAAAATTATATTATATTATTTGAACCGGGAAAGGTTTAGGAGGTTAAAATCTTTGTTATTTTGGTCTGGTGAACACAAATGTGATCTTTTTACCTGATTACATAAACGGTCTTCCATCATCTCAAAAAATCCCATAAAAAGTCTGTATATCAAACGGATATGAGAGCGATAGCAGAAAATTCAGGTGGATACAGCCGAATAGTGACCTAGTACAATAATTAGTATTTTTTTAAGTATAATGGTATAATGGTTACCATTTATAAATAATTAATTTTTTTTATTTTTGTCTCTTATATCCTACTTAAAAAACTACTGTTTACTTAAAACTTAAAATTTTTGAATGAAAATAAGTAAAAATAACAAAGTTATAAGCAATAGTATATATAAAATCAAGGAAAAGAAAAAAATTTATTGCTAATTCATTGCACGCAGCTTTTTCAAACATGATTTAATGTACGCTTTTATTCATTTTTAATTTAAAATAATGTTATTAAACAACTTTTTTATTTGGAATTTAATAATTTAATTATTGTTTTAATATGTACGATAAGAAATATAAATTATGAATAGTTTGAACGCAGGGTATAAACCATAATTTTTAATATTTTCTTATGAATTTAGGTTTAAAATAAACATATTCATAGGCTCTTTGGACTGAAGCTATTTGTATAAAATGTTTTCTTATATACTTTAATGCTTATGTAAGAAAAACTGCTAATTTGTGGATAAAACACCTTATTAAAATATTATTACAGATCCTGAAGCTGCGATTTTTACAAAAATAATTTGTGCCTAGCTTCAGTCCAAAAAGACATTGAATACTGGTGTTTTAAGCTCTGCCACATGAAAATATGTTAAAGGAGTTCATCCAGTACACGGGAAGCCGCTACAGACGCCTCATATTACCGCTTACACTTCCCTCTTTTTCTCTACGGAACCCCACATAACTCTGCACTCTTACACATAAAAAGTGCACGTACACAAGAGTCAACCTGTATTCGTACATAATCTAACCTTTACTCAGCGACACTCGCGACCATTTGGTGAAACTTTTTGAATAAAGTTTCAAGATTTTGAGGTTTTGTTACCTTATTCTCATACCAAGTCAAAAAATGGATAAAGAATGTATTTTCTTACTCCCCCACCCGAAAGTACGTCGTTCCGGCCCGCATTTGCGAGCCGAAACAGTGACTTTTACATCCAC
>UXGC01001727.1:0-17949 GCA_900480045.1 Eurytoma adleriae | reverse complement strand
CATATTTATCGGGGTGGCCCACTATGCCCCGAAGGTTCACCGTGCCCCATGATCCGGTATGCCCCGCTCTCCCCTATCAAATAAAATTTTATTTTTATAAAATTTTTATTAGATGATTTTCATTTTCATCGACTCATTGCACTGCATTGTAACATTGTAGCTTCTAGATATTAAATGATAAAAACATTGTTTTACAAGCAGGATATTATTTGTGTTATAATAAATTTCTTTTCAGATAATAATGCAGCTTAATATTTTGGTATTATTATGTAATCAGAAAATATTGACTGTGACAACAGGAAATGTGCATAATTTTTTAATTTGATTTTTAAAAATAATTTGCAGCTATAAATATTTATGTCATTTTTCATTATCATAATACATATGTGACTTCCTGGCATAACAATAAATTTATATTAGATTATAAATTATTTATGTACTATGCAATTTAATTATAATTGAAAAAAAAATTACCGTAAAGTTGATTAACGTGACAACCCAATATTCGAACAATATTGGACGAATATTGAAAAACTAAAATAAAAAATTTATTCTTTACTATTCTACTAAAATTACAGCAAAATATCTCGTTATTTTATTTTCAACTATTTTTTAATTGCACGATGATGAAAATGATTGCTAAATACTTTTTTATAATACCCGGCAACAATTAAAATCTTATAATCATCAAGAACCTAATTGACAATAAAACCATGTAATTTTCTCTAAACCCCCAAACAATCAGTGTAATCTAGAAATCAGTCCATCTACTGTTGGCGATGTAGAGTAAACATGCAATCACTTAACCTCGTAATCCACCTATTAAAGCCTCCTCACTCGAAAAAAAAAAAATTCTCATGCTTGCAAGAAAATTGCGCAACCGGCCAACCTCCAGCGCTCGAAGGCTTCCACTCGAAAATTCGTCCCTGCGCTCGCGCTCGGCAATTACTATACCCCGACAAAGTAAGCGCGCGCGTTGTCCTTTCGCGTGTGGCGGCGGTGCTCCGCGCGTCTAATTAACCGATCGGCGGCGCGCGTGCACACATTATGCGCTCCTTCGGATCGCCTTGCCGCGCGTCATTGTGTCCCGCCGCCGCTTATCGGCGATTTCTCATTGTCGGCCCGCCGATTTCCGCTCTTTGTCGACCCTTTTTCCGCCCGAGGAATGCCGCGCCGCGTGATCCCGCATTTTCGACGCGCGCATGATCGAAATGGCAAGCAGGGGGGAAGCCGGAGTAAATGCGCGGCGGAGGGTGCGATGCTGCTCGGTTGGAAGCACGGCGTGCGTGACCTATTTGTAACTATAAACCGAAGACCAGTTACAGCGGTCACCGCAGATCTCGCACTTCGGTTCTCGCGAGGTAGAGGTATATGCAAAGTAGATTAGTGGTTTTATCGACGTTTTTCTTTATTGCTCGGTGTTGGAAAACTACTTGACGTGTGGTTTCTTTTTACCTAATTGTATACGTAATTCTGTGAATTGTAAACTGGAATTAAATGTCAGACTTATTGATATGACATCTTGACTTCATTTTTTTTTTAATGAGATGACACGACAGGATTTTTTTATTTTTATGATTTAATTCCACTTTGCAAATTTTGTATCTAGAATAACGAGATGTAAAATATCATATATTGTATCTATGTATACGAGTTCTAATGTTTAAGAGGTCCCGAAATCCCGGTCATTACACTATACTGAAAAAAATAGGGAATAATTTATTATAGATTCTTTGATATAGATTACTATAATCATGGCACATCGTACTATAAAAATTGTGATTTTTCTAAGGTCTAGTAATTTTTGTCACTGTACGCTGATTCATTGTTCACTTTATTTTGCGGGGTTACTTATTTTATTTAGTCACATAATTACATAAATCAACTTTACATTGAGCGTTTCACTAGATATACTATACTAACCAGTCATTCAAATTAAAATGTTCTTGAAGCTAGTAGTACATTTATTACCACCAGATGGACTCTGTAACAGATGCCTCTCTCGGTAGTGAATTTACTGTCTTAGTTTTATATATAACTAACCTTAAGCCCTGGTTAGTTAGGCTGCTAGTGTTTCACCATATAAGTGGTTACAGTTGGATTATAAAAGAAATATAGTTATTCAAAAACTCGATTCAAATCATTGTAATCAAGTGTCACCGAATATTGTATCCGAGGGTTTTTTGTTGTATCTTTTCAGCTTTGAAGAATCGTATTCACTATGCACCAGTATGACTTTTTGGCTTTAATATATGCTATACGATTCTTTTATATGAATGTTTCGATGATAGTTTACTATAATTTTTCACGAGTTTTTTCAACCGTTTATTAAAGCAAACTGAAATACGCAGAAATTTGATTTTTTTTGATAGATTTCGATTTCTAGATTTCCCAAATAATGTCAACCTGTCTCATTTAGCCCTACATTCTCGCCTACCAATAAACCACTCTCTAAATCTGAATTAGTGAAGTTTGATGTATACATAATGATACATTACAGGTTATCATACTCATTCAATTAGTGGCATACTTTTGATTCAGAATATGTAACTACATTCACATAAAATTAGTGAAATCGCAAAAATTTCACCCTTTAGTTTGGAGGGAAGAAAACCATTCAACAACTTTCAAAATTCTGCTCCAGCAACTAAAGCTGTCGAATGCCGCGCCGAGCCGCAGCGACAATCCCCCCTGTGCAGCTGCGCTCGGGCGCGCGCACAGGTCAGGTGCAAGGATTCCCGGCGGCGATAAAAGTGCGCGCTCATCCGCGCACTTATCGTCCGGCGGGCATCGGAATTGGCCTCACTGTGACCTAGGGACGCGGCCGGCAAGGTCGTCTAGCCGCTCGCGCTCGCATCGGGTGCATCGCATTACATTCGTCCGTATTGAGGCGTAAAGCGGGCTTGATGAGCGCGGCGATTGTTGGACCGCGCGCTCGCGCGATGCCAATTGGGCGCATCCGCAAATTTGCGGCGGCGCGCCGGCGGGCCCGCGCGCACCTACGGCCGCGGACGCCCGCTTATATAGGGTTACGGCGCGCGTGCACCGCGGCCGACACACTTTCCTGCGGCTTTTCATCAATCGCGGAGGCGCAGGCCGCGGGCGCGTCTCTCTCCTTCTTTTTTCTCCACCTTTTGCCGCTTCGCGCAGTGACAGTGGGAGAAAGAGCGGTACCGAGAGAAAAATTCTAGTAAAAATTTCTATGCTGCCGGGAAAAGAGGCCACGGAACGACATTGTGGCGAAAAATTACTATACGGTATACTGGTCAAAAGCCGATGATTTCTAAACTTTATTTTTGGAATTGAAGGAACCATAACTGAATATAATATTTTTGTAATGCCAATTATTAAATAATACAATAAGATAATGTTTTATTTTGATTGCTCTAGAAACACTACAGAAATATTTAGTACCTTTTTTCTTATTCTTTTCGCAAGTGTACAAAAAAGTATATTTTAAATACAATGTTTGTACTAAAAAGTAGGCAAAGAAGAGCGTACTCGTTAAACAAAAATTTTGCGTAATTTCTTAACAATAAAATGCCCAAAACAGACTTTTACTAACAATGATAGTAATTATTCTTCAAAATGTCAGTCTTTGGACACTTTGAAGACACTTTCATATGTATTGTAATTGTAATTTTTACTAGATTTTCCTTACCAGAAGGTACACTCCCTCCAGGACATTGATTTCTCTCCAATTTTGTAGAAAGATTCTATAATAAAAAATAATAAATACCTGTCTCAGGAGTTTGCCCATGGGGTCTAGTAACAAAAACAGGAAATGTTATTAAAAAAATTAGGGGAAATGTGCATTTATGAAAACTTTAATTAGTTACAAATCAAAAGTTGCACAATAACTTATAAAAAAAAAGAACATAAGAGCTATAATTTGAGCCTTAATAACTGTTACCGATTATTCGTTCATAATTTTTTAGCAATATTTTTAATAAAGCATAATTTTTGGACCAATAAATGTTTCTTAATCTAATAAGTTTCATAAATTATAGATCTTATTTTCTTTTTTATTTTAATTTTTTTATAAGTCATTAGACGGCTTTCGGTTTGTGACTAATTACAGTTTTAGTAAACGCATACTTCCCCCAGATTTTTTAATAATGTCTCCAGCATTTGTTACTATAGGTTTTATCAAAATTTGATCCATATCCCGGAGGGTGTGCACTCTCGAAACAAGTGTGAATGCGTGTACAAGATCTTACTCTCGTGAGATAAAGAGCGAGAGAAAGAGAGAGAGAGAGAGAGAGAGAGAGAGGAGAAAGGAGGATGTAGGTGGCCCCCCCTTGGCGCTGTGGATCCGCGGAAGCTCGTTTGACGATGATCGCGGCCAATGGCGCGTGAAAGTACCGAGGCGGGATATTAACCCTCTCGGGATGGATGCCGTCGAGGCGGTTGTCACGATTTTAATTGACTGATATAGCTGAGGACTTTTCTGTGTCGGTTTTTTTGTCGCGGCGGCTCCGCGGGACTTTTCCCATCTTTTCGTGCTAGTTGCGCACCCGGAATTCCTAGGATCTTGTAAACTGATACGATCTCTGATCAATGCACTTTTACAAAAGGACTAGAACCCGATACGTTTTAATAGATCGCATGAAAGTGAGATATTTGAGTAGAGGTAATTTCTAAGATATTTTCAAAATTTATATTTTATCTTTTCGGCGAAAAATTAATTAATAATGTATCGTGCGTGTTGCCAGATTAAATGTAAGAAAATTTATTTTATAATTTATTCTTATTGTTTTTAGTTTTTTATACTTGATTGTAAGTATTTCATGTTTGCAGAAAAAAGATGTGTATGGTATTCTTTGAAGTAAATCTTTCGGATTCTTAATAATAATTAAAATCAATTATTATTTACTTAGCTTTTGTACTAATAAATTTTAAATTTCACTTTTTGTCGATAATTTTAAATTGATTATAAATCACTTCATAATTTTTATTCGTATTAATTTCTAATGTACACATCTTTAAAAATTTATGTAAATCGTAACTGTATATTTTCACTGATATACCTGTGTATACAAGCACTTAGTCATACTTCGTTAAAATGCCTAAAAGATTCTTAAAATTATCAGGTGCATTAGAAATTGATACCATGTCAAGGCAGTTCGTGTAAGTGGAATTTGTAATTACTTATAGTAAAACTAGAAATTTTGAATTTATTAGAATCTTTGTAAAAAAAATAATATTTATTGTACACTGTTAAAACATTGCTTTCTAAATTCACGAAGAAATTAATTTATCTTTACAATTAACAGGATACATTTTAAGTATATTGGTACTCTCCGCTGAAAAGGATCACAGTGGAATCATTTCCAAAGGTACTCTGCTTTTATAACGTAATTTTGACTATTTTATTTACAAAAATGTTTGTTGGATGTTGTACATACATAAGAAAAAAAATTTTCAATCTTTTTATCAAAGAGGTATTATTATTATATTTGTTTGGGGAGGGAGCAATTAAATTCGAACAATTTCCACGAGGTGGATACGACGCTACTTATCAATACAGTAATAGTCAAGTACATAATCTATTTATTTATAAAAATCATATGATTTTCTAGTAGAAACGAGCGGGTTTATTATCAAAGAGTTGTACTTATTTCTGGATTGAATTTATTTATTGTTCAACCTCGTTTCATATCATACATTTTCAAAAGTTGAGAAACTTATATACATGTCATTGCTACTAAAGTAGCAATTAACAAACTCAATTATTTAAATTTTTTACGGATAATGGCAGATAAGAAGCAATTTCATAATAAATTATTAGATAATATTTGAATTTTTTTTATAAAATAATTCCTACAGATTTCACATCTTACATTCTAATGTTTATTCAGGAACATTCTTAAAAGTTAACAAAATAGTGGAAGAAATCATAATAATAAAAATAAAAACAAGCAAGTTGGAAACAAAATAAAATCGATCGTAAATGAGGAAGATATACTATAAAAATGTATAATAAAAAATGCTTTTATAGCACTTTTCATAATTTGCATATTATCGTTCGGCAGAACGACCCAGTGAGAATTTCACATTTCACTCAATAAATGCACTTTTTTCAATGTTTAACGAGTTGTCGCTGGCAATTCCCAGCGAAATTCGATACAAGATGTGCAGTTAGGCGTGAAAACGATCTGGCTTAGGGAAAGTTCAAGCCCATCGTAAAACTCCAATGAAGATAAACCTCCTTCACGACTAATACATTAAAAATTGTCGATTTACAAATGCATGCAGCGTGTTTATACGCTTTCGAAGTTTACTTACCCTTGTCCTATAAACCATTTTTCTGCTTGTATCTAATCTTTTTGTTACTCGTTGTCGCATTTGCATTGCACACTTTACCTGCAGCAGCATTTTTAATGATTTTTTACTTTGTTTAAAGTTGAATAGAAATAAGAATAACGCAGTGTAACCTACTTTACCAATATAAAACAAATATTTTACTACTTTATTCTTGTCACTGCTTACCTATTTTATAGTCATTAAATAAGCAAACGCAAAAAATTAATAATATCTAAATATACTTATAAATAAGTGAGAGGAAAAAAATCAACGGTATACTTTAGTTAGCATCGTAAATAAAAATGATTATATCATTAAAGTTAACAATATTATCTCGAAATTTTTTATCGTCAGTCTATAAGAATCAAATCATGAAGTAACAGCATTACATACGAAACTTGTTTACGCTGCACTACCGTCATATTTTGAATAAAGTAGAATTGCGCAACGAGCGTGGAACAATAAAGTAACGGTGAAAGGGAATCCGACATCGGATTTCGCCGGGCGATCGCGCGACTCGCCGCTAAGTGGCAGTCACTTGTGCCCAAAGATGATTAACGAGCCTCTCTGCCGGATTTAATGAGGGCTACTTATGGGGCGTCGATGGAACTCAATTGAGTCTTTGATGTATCGCCAAGGTCAGCAACATTTCGCATACCAGGCCCCGATCGTGTTACCCGTCGCCTCCGCGCGCTCGAAAATTGAAAATTGCCGCGACGTCGACGCTCCTCTTCTCTCTGCGTGCGATTTTCCATTTCCGCGTATATTGTCCGCCGATGAGGCACGGCCGATCGATTGCGCAACGCAATTTTCCGTAATTTTACCGGGAACTCCGTCATTTTCGTCGTCGTTATCGTTTGCCACTGGACTTGGAGCTTCGGACGGGTCGTAAGGAAAAAATTACGCGGTTACGGTTCTCGAGGTTAGCGTGTTCTTGGAATCTGTGCAGAGAGCAGAAATGGGTTAAGAAAAATTACTATTTTTTTTGTCAAGTAATGAGGTGTTATAATCGATCTTGTAGTAATTTTTACAGTCAAGTTTAGTCATTTTTGAAACGTGTTAATTTAAAATTAAACAATTAGTTTTTATGATACCTGGTCAGGTCTCCAAGACACGTTTTCTTAACAAACATCTTATTTTATAAACGATTTCTGCACCTAATTTTCTATTTAAAGTTGAATTAGTGAAAACCCATTACAATTAATGAAGTTTTACTAAAAGTTAATGAAAATAACTTCATTGTTTATTATCAGTGGAGTAATTTTCATCAATTTTAGTAGTTTTCACTAATTCAACTTTAAAGGGTTAATATACACATTCAGTTGAGTAAGTACAAAGTGAATTTGATATGAATGGAAAAAGAGCTGCTCTACACTAACAGTTATATTTTCAATCACCCTCAGGAAGAGTTAAGGTTTCGACTGGTAATTAGCAACTTTTCATTGAAGAAGATAGAGAAAAATTTAGTATCATTTTTGGAGGCGGAGGAGAGACTTGATACAAGGTAAAAATTACCATAATTTTGTAAAAATTTCCATAATTTATGCTAATTTTTATCTCGTTCTATTCTGTCCTTCACCTTATAGAATTTATAAAAAATTTGCTCTATTACTTTTCTCAGTCGTGGCGAATATTTTACTGCCGTCTTCAGTAAAAATCGGAAGAGATCCTAACAAAATTTATTAATAATTTTTACTACATTTTATTTTAAATACCCCACTGTCTTACTATCATACTATCAACCAATAATCAGTGAAAAGTACACTAATTTTCCCTAAAAGTTATATAGACCATCAATGCTACCGACCCGTTACTAGAAAAAAAAGTAGTAAGAAGTCGAAAAAAATCGGCAGACGCAGACTTTCGAATAAAATCGCTCGACGCCGGCCCCACCGACGAGTCGTCAATTTCATCGGGGAGCGACGCGGATATAAATAAAGAGCTGTCACGCCACGGGGAATTTACAAAAGTGGTCGGGCAGCGCCGAATGAAGACGTCTCGGCGCGAGAGAGGCGGGCGGGAAACGAGGGGAAAGAGAGAGGAGCCGCGGCAATTCCGAACAATCGGAGCGACTCTTCGTTTTCTCTCTCGCGGTCTCCAGTCATATCGATTCCCGCTCGACCGGGACACAGATGTGCCCATTGACCCAGAAAGCCGCTACACCGAGTCGCCCAGGACGTAAGGAGACGTGACGAGCCGCTGCCAGCCGAGGGGGAAAATTGATAAAAGTGTACATACGCGGCGGTGGATTGGGCTTCTCTCTATTTTAGAAGCCAGGCGTTGCGTAAAATTTCAGTCGTCCGAAGTGCACTTGTCAATCTCGATCTTAGGTGGTTAGAAAATTTCTTTGTAATTTTACGGTGAAAACTTTAAATCATTACTGTATTGGTTAAATGAGTTTTCTAAGTCTAATATTAACAGTTTCTTATATTTTGCGTTTATTAGTGCACTTCATACTTTACAGGGAAAAGTATGCAGGGTATAATGGATACCATCAAATGAGGAAACAGAAAAACAGTTAAAATAGCAAAAAAGAATATACCTAGTAGAAAAGGTTTTACTTTTTTTTAAATATTAGGAGGTAAAAATTTTTCTGTAAATATATAGCACAGAGTGGTCGGTAACCTGAATGTTGTTACAGGAAGTCACCACAATTATTATGAAAAATCATCGTAATTTTTTCGAGATTTACCGTAAAAATATCCTCTGCGGTTAACCGCCCAATGATTACATTTTTCCCCTTAATTTTTACGGTGATATTCTTGCAAATTTTGCGATAAAATTTTCTCCGTCTAAAATACTGCTTTTCTATAGAATTTTCATTTAAAAATAAATATTTTTTATTGTATTGCATTCACTTTGAAAGTAAAACACCTTTTCGTTTTCTCTCACTTTGTCCCCCTGCCCTTGTTCTATTTTTACAGCTCCCCCTATTCAAAACGTATCTGTCCATAATGACTCTGACTCTTAGAATTCAGTCGTACCTATTTTCATTACCTTTAGCTGAAAAATTATCACCAATTTGTCAAATTATCAACGCACTAAAAACGCCAATTACTTACCTATAATTTCAATAAATATTCAGCCTTACGCAAAAAACCCGCCGCAAATGTATTTATCGACACCGCAATTTATAATCCCACCTAATTCATTTACATGTAAACCAACCTCATCAATAAAAATTACCGGATGCGCATTCGCCGTAAAAAAAAAAGAAAGAAAAATAAAAAACTCCCTCACAAAGAGACACTGCATAGCGAGCGGTCATCAATCGCCAGGTATAGGTTTCGCCCCGGCGATCGACGCACAACTCGCCCCGCCGTAGGTGACAACGACCGCGGGCGAAGCAGCTTCCAGAAAGGCGAGATCGCCGGCTGCCCACTGCCAAGGTCGCGCTGGATTACAGTAATCCCCGGCCCCTCTGCCGGGCGCCTCTACCTGCGCGCCTCCTCTTTCACGGCTCGCGCGTCGGCGTCGATTGATAAGGCGTCCCCCGGGCGCTTCCATCGGCCGATGATTGATGCCGCCCTTCCCGCCGCGACATTTTTCAACCGATCGAAATTACACGCGCGCCCGCAGTGACGCTCGGCTATTGACTGATATTGATGTCGAGGCGAGAGCGCCGCGGACGAGTTTCAAGGGGTCCAGCGACTTCGGTTCTTGGAATAATTAAGCGGACTGCGATTGGAGCCTGTTGGCTGATATTCGATTGGTGCGCGATTATTTATAGATGACATTTTTGCGTGAGAACGATGACTTGTTGGAAAAATTGTATTCTATGTTTTATGAAGAGAAGAACTAGGGATTGTTTGGAAAAAAAGAATTTTAGTCCGTTTGGATCTTGTTCATACAGAAAGGGAAAAAAGAAAGCCATGTGGAGTCATTGTCAATTTATCATTCACTAATATTGCATTTGATACTCTGTAAATATGAAAATGTAAAATTCACTTAGAAAAGGTGAATAGTGACATATTGTATGTGAAAAGTCGACCACTTATTCAATATGTGAACGACTTTACACATGCAATATGTCACTATAGTGCATATATTCACATTTTGTAAGTGAAATTTCACATTTTCAGATTAAATGGTAGAAAAAAGACTTCAGAATGTTATGTAGAAACGTCTACATAAATTGGAAGTTACTACATACATTACTACTAATGATGGTTTTGCAGAAATAATTGTAGAAAAATCTGCAGACATTTTTTCCAAAGTCTGTTTTTCCTACACGTTCATCTCAGGGTTTATCTATGAGTTGTGTATTTCAAAAAGTTTATAAAAAAAAAATACATTTTAATAACAATTTTCAGTCCTGTAAGCTCAACTTTGCTGAAAAATTTTGAAGTCAGCGTACCTTTTTCGTACTTCATTTTTATTAATTAAAGTGAGCAATTTTTGGACTACTGTTTAGATCACCAACAAGTCATCCCTAATTTCTTTCTAAATTAATCAGTTCTGCAAAATTTATGGATAATTTTCTATCAGTGGACGAAAAAGCGTTTGAATCCGTTGAAAATAAGCCAATTATCATAGTTATTAACAATCTACGCTGTTCATATTTAATAGTTCCCTTTTTACCAGGACGAGGAAGTATTTTTGTCTTAGTTTTGAAGAACAATTGTTAGAGCTCGTGTGTGGATTTTTCCAAGTACCTGTTTTGTCGAAGATTCATTCAAATTAAAGAAAATACGTATGCATAAGTTTTGCGGGTGGACAAAAAAAAATTTGTTTTTGTCCCCGTGGATTTTAAGTGGCGGATAATTGTACAATTAGCGCTGCCCACCAGATTGGCAGTAATATCCGTTTAAGAATGCAGCCGCGCGAAGACGCAAAAAGTTTAGTAGATCTTTTTGCATACTCGTTTAAAAAAAGTTCAGAATCTATTGTCTCAAAAAAATAACAATACGTAGTAAAGGACGTAATAAGAAATAAAAGTAAATTACACGTGACGACGGCTCTGTATATATAGCGAGGAAATTGTTCCAAGTGTTAGTAATATTTCACAACTACAAATTTGACAAATCCTCGAGTTGCCTAAAAATGCATTTGAAAAATAAAAGCATCGATCTGTTACTTTTTTAAGTATACCTATTAAAAAAACAAACATAATATGCATAAGATTAGAGTGATTTTCCCAGCGCATGAGAAGAAAGCCCTATATAACTTAAAATCGGATTAACGGCGTGAAAAATTCTTATGATTAAAAGTCGTTGAACCGGTTTCCTAAGTGATGCTTCAAGTTTGAAAATACCACCGTGAGACTGCACGATTCGCTCTCGAATATATATGTCACTTCCTACTGCAAAGCGTTTATCCGACGACCCACCTAACGACGGGTTACGAATTTAAAAAAAAATTACGAATATCCACGTTTACATCTATCTTAAATCTCAATTATGTTGTCAAAATACCTTTTAGTCCGTTGGAGAAATGCTCTTAATTATTGCACGTGATACTCGCCTGCGCGGTAGTTACTCATTACTGTATTATCTGCGAGATTATTCATTACCCGCGCCGATGACTCAACGTAATCCGCAACCTTATCTTTTATTTACTTTGCTCGATGTGCTCGTTTGGTAAAAATTTTCTTCATTGATTCAACGGGGCAGTGCGGTAAGTAGTATACCCTTTGCTTTTCCTTTTGGACATTCGTCATCGCATAATCCGCCAGGAATTTCGTAATACTTAGATCAGATGGAGGGGCAGTGATAAGGAGCGCACACTGCATGGACTAGTTTTCGCCGACAATCAGCTTGCAAAAAGCTACGGGCTCCGGAGAGGTAATTAAGAAGAATGACTGTCGTACGGTGAGCCGTGCCAAGGATAAATATATATATATATATGTTTCTCTTGCGGATAATTATAATTTTTCGTGCGATCGTACAAAAAATTCACAAGGTCATCGACAGTTCATCAAACTTCCATATTTAAAAAATAATAGAAAGCTACTTCTGAGGTACTTTAACATATAAAAATCTTGCTAAAAGTTTTTTCTTCTTACTAATTTTGATTCGTAAAATATAGGATTTTAATTTGTGTATCATGCAATTTTACAAGAGTATTATTAATTAAATTGAAAATTAAGATTTATTTTGGATACAGTGTAGGACGATTGGAAATTTTCTGTACACCATTCGGTTTATATGCACGAGAAAAGTATCTTTTTATCCAAAACAGATTTTTTTTTAAGCGAGGGTGATAAGTGAGCATCAGTGGAAGGTGAGAGCGCTTTCAATTTTCCAGATGCTTGATGGTGTTTAATTGTTCAAATGGTAGAATTAATTTAAATTATAAAAAAGTTAAAAACGACAATTGCATCTTAGAAACGATTTTGAATTTTGTATTTTTGAATATTTATAGTTTAAAT
The DNA here is from genome assembly GCA_900480045.1 of Eurytoma adleriae. Classification (NCBI taxonomy): domain Eukaryota; kingdom Metazoa; phylum Arthropoda; class Insecta; order Hymenoptera; family Eurytomidae; genus Eurytoma; species Eurytoma adleriae. The sequence continues at coordinate 5,273 of UXGC01001727.1, read as the reverse complement.
AAATTGAAAAACTTGGAAGATTCAAAATTAAAAAGTGAATTCAATATTTCTTAAAAAGCTATACTAAATATTCAGTGGTCGATTCAAATTCACACGTGATACTTAAAGTCTGAAAAATTTACCTTCCTGATTGATACGTTAATCACTATTTAAGGGCTTATTACACTCTAAGGATTCATTGTGAATGAACCTCAAGGATATCCGTAAAATAAAAAACCTGCACAATGTTTCTTAAAAATTTCTTCAGAAACTTCTTATTTTTGCAGATTTTTCTTCAAGAACTTCTTCATAACTCCTAATTTCCGCAGATTTTCTGCACTAACTTCTTCAGAACTCCTAATTTCTGCCGATTTTTCTCCAGATTATTCTGCCTAGTTCCCGCCTGCAGAACCTTCTCTACAAAAAATATCTGCGATTCGAAAAAGCCGCAGAAATTTTTCCCCCCTTATAACAAGGATATAAATAAGTCCCCGCATCTCTTCCCAAACCGTCGCGAAACGGATCCCCCGTCGGCCGCAAAGTGCGACCGCAGGCGCAAAAGGCGAGTAGCCGCTACCGTGTCGCCTCGGGCGGAGGTGCGCGCACCTCTGCGCCTCTTGCCGATCTCTTCCCTGCGCTCCTCCAACAACCGACACGGGCACAGTAGTGGGGCCAGCCCCGCGATAGCGCCGCGCCGAAGGAGGAGGGAGAGTCGCGCGAGCGAGCGAGAGAGAGCCGCCGGCGGACCTCAGAAGTGAGCCGCACAGTCCCAACTCGACTTCGGCCCGCGACAGATATTGCGCGAGCGCGCCGAGTGTTACGTGGCGCGCGCACTGCCGATTTCGCGCGTGTTAGAGGAAGAGAGGGAGAGAGATCCCCCCGGTGCTGGTGACAGTGAGTGCGCTCACGGCGGGGGTGGCCGCCGCGCGCGAACTTCGAACGAGCAGCAGCAGCCGCGCGCGACCCTTGGCATCTCGCCCGGAGGTAAGCACTCGCCCCGCGAAGTCGCCCGAGATTTCGGCGTTTTGCGGAGCGGCAGATGTTGCTCTCGAGAGTGAAAGGCGTAGACGCGGAGTTACAGGTTTTTTCTTTCGTTTCTTGCGACGATCGAGCGCTGGTGTGGAGGATAGCTGGTTGTGTATTTAAAACGACCTTCGTGAAAGTTTTTTTTTTTTAATCGAAGGCTGATAAGAGAGGATTTGTGAGGAGTTTTTTTTTCTTAGTTCGTGATGCTTAGCGGAAATTTTTTTTAATAGCAGCAAGAAACTTTTTCAAGGATGAACCGGTAAAATTGACAGCGCGCAGACTTTTTGCGTTTATTTCGAGGATGAACTGGTCAAGTTGAGGGCATCCGATGACCTTGGTGACAATTTTTTCTTACGTTTGATAAGATTAGCGCGTTTCGTTTGGTATAGTTCTTAACACAAGTTGAAGTCGGATTCTCTTTAAAAAGCGATCGATTTGACTTCATCGAATCGATCCATTCATTAGTCCGTACGTGCGTTGTTAATTTATTTCGTGAATAGGCTATAACGCTGAATTCGATTTTTTAATGTAGGTGACTAATCGTATGATAATCGTACATTTGCATTCACCGAACAACGAAAGAAAAAAGCAAATGAATAACGTCAGGCCTCGGGGTGACGGAAAAATAAAGCCGCGCGCCGGAGTAATTAAGCGTCTTTCTCCCGAGCCGATCGCCGCTAAGCTTCAAAAATAGATTTTGACATTTCGATGCATCCTCGACGAGCTTTTTCAGCCTTGCGGTCGGTTACGCAAGCGAAAAAAGATACTCTTGATTGTCCTCGGTGAATTAGTAAACAATTTTTTGAAATGAGCTAGGAAAAGAGACGATAGCTGCATTTTTCCCGGCGCGCTGGCACCGGCCGTTACGTAAATCGCGAAAAAAATGAGAAAAATCGTCCGAACACAAAATACCGCGATAAGCGACGCATTTCACTTTTATCGCGGCGGAAAAATTCCGCCCCGCGGGGATAAAATCCGTCGATTTCGCGGAGAAGGAATATAACGCGCCGTGAAATTCGGCCGTCGGCACGGCGTGCTCGATATGATTTGCTTAATTCGCGCATGAAAATTCCCGGCGGCGACCGCTCCGGATTCCGCGAAAAGAAAACGGCCGCCTCGTGCAGCACATCACTCGTTAAAAAAATAGCGAAATCATAATTATGTCCACCTTTAAGGACCCCGGCGGCTCGGGAGTGAAACTCGCGCAGTGAAATTTCACTCGGGATTACATTGCGCTCGCGCGCGATCGAGTAAACTCGAAAAATTTATATATATGTAATGTACAAGTGTGCTTCGATAAAATTTCTCGCGGCCGGGGAAAATTTCTCGCGCGAATTCCGCGGGAATCAATTGCGCGACCGACAAGTTGGCCGATCGCGGATTCGCGGAACGGCCGCGTTATCGCGCCCCTTTGTCCATTGTGCGAGGCGCGAGCGCCGCCCGGCCGTCCATCAACGTCCTCCGCTACCCCCTCGAAAAAAGCCCGAGCTCGAGCCTCCTTTTTTTGCCGCCGTTTCGATTCTTCTTGTCGTCGCGGACTGATTTTACGTGTTGATCTTGTTGAATTATCGCGGGCAAGGTATTCTGACGAATTGCTTTATTGTTTATACGAGGTGCGTTTTATCAGTGAAAGTTGGCTGTAAAATTTCAATTATGTAGATTTTTTTTTCTCTCGTCGCTCGGGCGATAAACAATCACGACTTTTTGCGCACTAGTATCGAAATGTACTGTTTAGTAATTTTAGCAAAAACTTTAGTAAATATTATAGAACTGGTCACAGATTGATATTTAGAGACTTTTTGATATACCTACTTAAACTAATGATTAAAATATTAGCTGTAAAATATTACTTAATAATCTACTATAGCAATTACAAAACAGTATGGTAAAAGTACTCTGAACAAAGTACCATACTGTTCATTAAAATTTGCTAAATTTTTTGTAAAATTTACTAAAACATTTCTCATAGTGTAGTTTTTTAATGTGTATAATTAGATAAAAATTTTGCACGGTATGTTCGAGTGTCTTATTTTTGGGGATACTAAATGGAGGCTATTTTAAATTCATCAGTCTTGTGCGCGGTGATTATAAATCAGTTTTTGTAGCTCGGACTGGAGATTTGTCCTCAATAAGTGGTTTGCCTTGACTTTTAGACTGATTACTCTTTATTACGTGTGCGATTAGATCTACTCGAGTGTGTTGTGACTATAGCACATCGCTGAAAAATATTTTGGCTAAACACAGTTTTGCGCAGTAATACGAATAATTTATTAAACTATGCTTACTTTACTTAGGTAAGATTCGTATTAAAACAATATTTTAATAAGGTAAATAAAAGGATCGTTAAAATATTTTTAATACATCCGGCCATTTAAATTTACAAATGCACCGGTAGTAAAATATACAGTTCCAAAATTATGTTTTCATGTTCCGCTTTTAAACTCACTAATTTCAGAGTTGATAAGGGAGCTTAATTAGTATCATTAAATCAAACCTTTCGAAATGTTTTTTAAAGCTAAGAGGAGTCACCTAAAGCATTTATCGGGTCATTATAATTCTACTAAATAGAAATTCTATCAGATATTAAAAAACGGAAGATACAGATAAGTTAGCCGCTTGAAGAAGGCCTGAAAAAGGCTACAGGAGCTTCACCATTAACTAAACTGATTTTTTTATAAAATAATGAATATTATAAATTTTTTTATAAAATAATACCTCGAGATTTTTTAAAATAAAACCCAGTAACTAAAAATAGGATCTTTTGAAAAAATATACGAACTTATAATTTACGAAAATGTATCTTAACAACAAACAATTTTTTAGATTAAAAAGTCTTCATTGGTTCGATTCAATAGATCTGCACAATAAAAATATAAGTGGAGAAATTTTGTCGAATCGTGTGCTAAATAAATTGTCAAATTTTTGCAAGTAACTTTTAATATATATTTAATTACATACAATTATTGAATCGATAAAAATATTTTGTTCCTATAATCATTCTGCGTCATTTTTATTTAATTAACAGTTAATTTACGACTTCTAGTAGCCGAGTAAATAACAATAAATTTTAATTTCCCTTAGATCGTTTTAAACATTCATTAAAGAGTCATTCTGCATTAGAATTTTATTGAAACCCATAAACTGGAGATTATGGTGCTCTCAGTGCGGTTTAGTCATTGTCTTGCACGTAACAATAGTAATAATTATTTTAATTATTCTACTCTTACTCCAAAACTCCAAAATTAAACAAAATAATTTTCCGCAACAAACTGAATATTTCTGCATTACATTTCAATTATCTATATCTTGAAAATTTATTTGCGCAAATTGAAAATTTTCAATTTTTCGGCGACATATCAATTAACTTCGTACTTAATAGAAACACATCCAACAAAACACTCAACTTTACGATTTTATCAAGTAAATTAAAAGAAAAAGCAGCAAAGGCAGAATCAGTCCCCCCGGAGGAGTGCACCGTTACGTCGGCGCAGCAAAAGGAGAGCGCGGCGCGCGGCCCAAAAAGATAAAGCTCCGGAGCTTCCCCGCGCGCGTGCGGTGCAGCAGCGACGCATTAAAACGCAATCAATCCTTTTCCCTCGTCGGCCCGGTTGAGTAACGCGCGCCTCCGTCCCGTGACACTTTTTCGAATTTTCGTCGCCCCGAATCCACCGCCGCTTCCTTATCAGCGATTTTTCCCCGATAAGAGAGGAGAGGAGCCGGCTGTTGCGCAATAAGCCGGCTTTTCTCTCCTTTCGCGAGCGCGCGCCGCTCTCGTTTTCTCCTTTTCGGTCGCGCGATGACGCGCCTTTTTTTTTATTGCGCGCGCAGAAACGGGGCTTTCTAAATTTCGCTCGGACGGATAGGATTAGATCGCCGGTTTCACTTAGACACTCGGATCTCATCTCTTATTGTTCCTTCTAAAGTTGGATTAGTGGAAAAGCACACTGAGAAAAAATTATAGTAAAAATTAGTGTGCTGTGAAGAAAAGTGGGAACAGACTGTCGTGTAGTGGAAAAATTACCATCCTGTATAATTGTAAATTTTACTACACTGTAAAGTTGAAATAGTGCAATATCACTAAATATACCTAAGTGCTCCACTGCGTAATTAAAGTACTGAATAGTGATTTATGCACTACCAAATTAGTAGAAATACTATAAGAAAGTACCAGAATTACTAAAAAATTACTAAAATTTTTCACTAATTTATAGTAAATTTTACTAATTTAGTAGTGGAAAATGTGTTTACTATAAAAATTAGTGATATTT
>UXGC01001726.1:0-17953 GCA_900480045.1 Eurytoma adleriae | reverse complement strand
CATAAATTAACCATAACTGGTCAATAAAGAAGGCGATTGACCATAAATTGACCAATTTATGATTAATTTTCTACCAGCGATTATTTAAAATAAAAATTGAATGAAATTTTATTTCAATATAAATAAATGGTCAAATTTCAGTGGGTATCCGGAGATATCCATCGACGCCGTGCACTACGTACTGCAATCGACGAAGTGCTTCGTTTATAAAGAGTTAAATTTGAACAAGAAATTTAAGCGAGTTTACTCGAAAATAAACAAAAACTGGAGAATGACCGATAAGGACAGAAGCACCATGAAGGCGTGCAGAAGCATCTGCTGGTTGAAGTTCCATCGCATAGGTTGCTTGGAGGTTGACCACTTTATGCGCGACGCCATCTTGGAGAATCCAAACTGCGACTTTTGGTACTTCATGATGGGAAAAAATCTGCGGCGAATACGAACGGGTACAACGCAAATGTCGAGGCCGACTAGAGAGGAATTGGATTGCTTCAAGAAGGCTTTCAACTTGGCGAAGAGTCCGATATTCGGGGTCTTTTTGGCGCAGCTGTACCGCGAGATGGGCAATCCGCAGGACGCGGAAAGTGTTTACGACAAAATTTTGGGCCAAGATCCAACGGGAATCACCACTTTGTTGAGGCTGGCGTTCGGGTATGTTCGGCTGAGCAATTATTCCAAGGCAGAAGTGTGTCTGGCCAAAATAGCAAAGTTAGGGTGCCCTAATCACAGCGTGTACTTTCATTACCGTGGCATCTTTCATTTTAGTTACAAGAATCATCAGGTATTTTTGTATAATTTACTTTTCTTGTAGAAATATGTTGCATTAAAAATAACTGTAGTCTTTACAAAAGCGAGGATAAACGCAAAATTTGGAAAAAATTCATCATTTAAACAAAAATATCTCATGTTTCAGATAGCACAGGAATTTCTGAAGGACGCAAGCGCAAAAAACGAAATACCCGAGTTAAGGACAGACTTAGACTGTGTAGTGATGCTGGATAAATCAATTGACGTTGTGGAGTACCTTGGGAACATGATACAAAAGAAGAATCACTTGCCAGTAGAGGAGTCGCAGTCTCTATTGAATTTGACGCTGTCTTACTGGCTGAATAAAAGCGGCCTACCGAAACTGTTAATAATATACTGTGTAGTCGATGGGAAGAGTTGGCTTTTCGCAAGCGAGGATGATTTTGAACCGTAGGTGGGAGAATTGAGGTTTTCTTAAGACACGAATTAACGCTTAATCATTATAAGGGATAGTGAGGCTAATTTGTACAAATGACATAATGAAATAAGGGGCTATAACGGTCTACCTAATCAACTAAATTTGATTTTAAACCCCCTAAACTTGACGAGTCTTACAAACGTGTCTACATGATACCTTATGTTTAGGGGGTTAAATATCAAATTTAGATGATTGGATATCCCATTATAGCCTTGTATTTCACCGTGTCGTGTGTATAAATTGCTCCCAGTTTCCCCTACATGTCTGATAAATCCTCTCTTCCCCTGTTGCATTCCAGATTTTTGATCGAAAGTGCTAAGGGTATATGCACTTTCTTTTATTCTGTAAGACGAATGGAGAGTAACGAATGTGAGTGTTTCGGGATTTCTATTACACCCGATAAAAAGATTACAATTACGTACATTCAAAATTTAAGGAATATTAAGAGTTTTCATAAAAAATCAGATTATCAATTTTTATAAAATCTCAAAAAATTGAAAGTTTTTGAGAAAGAATAAATTAATTATTTCTGTAGATTTTTTTTCCACAGCTGCACTGGTTACTGATAAAGGTATGCGCACGTTATTAAGCAGAGAAATCCTCTCGATTGTTCATAAAAATAAAGAAAAATTCGGACAATATTCCATTGATCATGTTTAAGATTGTCAGAGGCACTTTAGATTCTTTCTCCAAATTTAATATACAAGACTCTAGTGTGCAAACATTTCGTTTTATAAAATTTAACTAATAAGTAGGTTATAATTATGTATGCAATTATAAAATAATTTTATGTAACATTACAAGATTTAACAAATGTTCCTTTCAAACGTATGAAGTGTTTTTATAATCATGCCAGTAAATAGATTGAATGAGAAAAATTCAATTTCTTAAAAATAATTAAATTCCTATTTCGAATATAATATTACTGTGTATAATTTGTTACTATAGGCTTGTCTAGAAAATCAGTCTAAACATTGACACGTGTACAGCGGTACCCATAATTCGTCAAATGCAACCTTTTTAAAATTTTTCTTTTGGTCAAATGATGAAAGGCGAATTTATTTCCTCAATACTTAATTCAGATTTTTTTCTTATATATTCTATATTTATTGATTTAGTTTCATAAATTTTGATTAACTTAAGACACTTGAGACTCTTTTTCAAGATTGTCATACTAAATTATAAATACTTTTGAAAAATTGAGGATAATTGCAGTTTTATCAATCTTAAATCTTAGCTGTAATTGAATTATCTCTTTAATCGTCTCTGAGTAAAAAAATTCCGGTCAATTCAGTCCTCCTTCAGAAATCATCAGTATTGAAAGAATTGCACCCTACCAAAAACTATACACAGTTCCAAAATAATTAAACACAATGATTATGTTCAAAACGTTCCCGTTTCTTAATAAAATTCCTTAAAAAAATGTATCCGCACGATATCACAGTTCCATTTTCCATCCACCGTGGTTAGGTAGCGCGCAAAAGGAGCTCAACGTCAACGCGAAAACACCGGGTAATCGTACGCACAACATGCTGTACAGCGTATATAGAATGGCGCGTGACGTCACTGCAATCGGCACACAGTGGTAGGGATCGACAAACAGATAGACACGAGACTCCCGTCGTCTGCTGCGCGCGTCAGTCTTGAAGAGGCCGGTACGCGGGGACCGCCGAGCGTCGATCATCGCGCGTCGCCGAATCCACTGTATACAGCCAACGAGATGAGCGGCAAACAACGGCACCACGTGGCCAGCAACGACCAGCCGTGAGTCCCGCAATATTTGTATCATTTGCGCGATGTCGAACTGTAGACGCGTGCAAAATACTGAGCGTCGTGTGATCGATGTAGCCCTCGCGGTTTCGTCATCCTCGGGGCATGCGCTTCGAAGCGAGCGAGCGTAACAAACTGTTGCGGCGGACGCCGGGATTGCGTAATACCGGGACGCGCACTGCAGATGAAAGAAGATTGCACGATCATCCGATGGGCATTGGCCCATCGGTCGGGTTAACGCTTTAAGAGTTCAAGGTTGTTGCGGCTTCCTTAACGATATCGATTTCTGTTTTTAACTTTTTGTTTTGACTTATGGATGTATTGCTGATTTGTTTCACGGTAAAACGATATTGTGATGGACTGGACATAAAGTTAAAAATGTAAGCGCCTGCGCTAAAATTTTGTGAAATACTTGAGAATTTGTAAATCTTGTTTTGAGTACTTACAACGCTTCATTAATATTCACTATAGCTTATCTGCAGCAGTCCTTATCAATGCTAATATACGATCGAGTGATAATAGTATGTTTCACCTGAAATTTATCAATCTATCTGTCACTGCACTTTGTTAAATGACAGTGGAACATTTTTGTTTGCCATGTAAAATTAAAGGCAGACTACATCAATTTTTGATTTTATAAGTTAAACGTAAATTTCAGCGAGGCCGGGCGTTATTAAAACTAACGAGAAGCTCTTTTTAGTTTATCAACAAAATTTACAAGGGTTGCAATGAAAAAAGTATGTTTCGTGGATTTCCCTTTTCTTGCAAAAATATTGATATTTAATTGGCAAATATAATTAATATTGCCAATTATAATTGGAATGATATACCTAACTATTGTCGCGTTAGACAAGAAGCATATTTCGAAAAATAAATGCACATTATGTTTTGAGATTTCCTTAAACTGCTGTTCAATACAACCAGGAGATGCTACAGCCTATGTAGGTTGCGGATTTTTTTTATTGTTAAATTCTATAGTAGAATGTCTCATTGGACGTAAATAATAACCAGACGTATGATATCTCATGTTTAGGGGATTACAATTCAAGGTCACCTGGCCCCTCGCCTGGCCCATTATACCCGTGGTATAGACCATTGTCAATATAAAGCAAATTCGAAAAAGCGCATATCTAAATCTACGCTCAACTCCCTCTGCGGAGTCTATAAATCCGATTGAAACGTGAAAAAATGTAGAGAACAATGAAATTTGACTTTAGGCCCGGCTTGGAGTTTGCGATCGGCGCGACGGCGGCGGTGGGCGCGGGTTTCTTCACGAACCCGATCGACGTGGTGAAGATCCGGCTGCAGCTACAGGGCGAGCTGGAGGCCCGCGGTACCTACAAGCGCGTCTACCGGAACACCTTCCACGCGGTCTACCAGATAGCCCGACACGAGGGGGTGCTGGCGCTCCAGTCGGGCCTGGTGACTGCCCTCGGGTTTCAGGTAGTCTTGAACGGCACCAGATTAGGTTCCTACAATCTGGCCAAAAGGTACGGGCTCACACTGAACGACGACGGGGAGACCAACATTATCAGGACGGCCTTGGTGTCAGGAGTCGCCGGATGCGTTGGAGCCGTACTCGGCAGCCCTCTGTACTTAGTAAGCGTGAATTAATGTAATCATTTTTCACCTTTTTAGAGTTTTTGAAAAATTTGGTGCATTTTCCAACTTTTTGCACCATCAAGTTACTCTAAAAAATTGTATAAATAAGTGAACAGTTTTCGATACTTCGTACGCAAAGTACGATTTTGCGCATGCCTCTTTATAATCTGATACTTAAAATCTATTGTGCAATCTTTTTGAACGTTTCATTAGGCTGAATATCATTTTTTGGCACTTCTATCGAAATATTATATTAGTCTCCCTTATAAGTTGTTTATACTACTAACATTCATTTATTATTGCATAATACTTCAGCTGATCTTCGCTTGCCGTTTTATCAGGTGAAATATTCGGTAACATTCCAGGTGATTTCAATCAGTAAAAGGACTGAGTGTTTGCATCACACGAGTAAAGCTTATTATTCCTTTGTTGAAGAACACAGTAATAATTGCTGTAATCGACTTTGAAGAAAATGTGAATAATTTGAAAAAAAATGAAGTATTTATCAGACTTTTTCCTTAGCCAGAAAAAATTTAAGTTTAAAAGGATTTAAAGAACAATTACATTAATTTTTTGAATCTTCATTTAAAATCAATTTTATTTTAGGTAAAAACGCAGCTGCAGTCGCAGTCGGCATCGCAGTCCATAGCGGTAGGACACCAGCACAATCACAGTGGCACCATATCCGCCTTTAAATCCTTATGGAACGAAGGTGGATTCAAGAGTCTTTATCGAGGCTGGTACGCCAACATTCCTCGTGTTTTCGTTGGTTCGGCCACTCAGCTCACCTCCTTCAGTTTATTTACCGACTGGCTTAGGACCATGGAGGTAAAAGCTCGACAAAGGCTGTTTTTCTAAATCGTAACATTTTTTAAAAATATATTTTACCGTAAAACAATCTTTGACACCATATTTTCTGCAGGTATTTCGCGATAAACCAATTTTACTGACGTTCGTCGCGTCATTGCTCGGTGGTAGCTGCGTAGCGGTGACCATGCAGCCCTTCGACGTGGTAGCCACTAGATTGTATAATCAAGGTAATTTGAATTGAAATGATTGAAATTCATTAACACTTTTGTTGAAATTTAGTTGAAAAATTACCATCCACTTTAGTAAAATTTTCTATAAAAAATTATGCTGGACTCTTATTTTAATTTTACTAAAAAGTATAGTAATTTTTCTTAATTTTTAGTAAGTTTGACTAGAGGGCATAGTAATATTACAACTAAATATGACTTTCGTAGCAGTGAAAGAAAGTGTTAACATAAGGCAAGAAAAGATTTTTTTTACATTTTGATTTTTTTTTGTAGGTACGGATGCGAAAGGCAAGGGTGTCCTTTATAATGGACTGTTCGACGCGCTTTTCAAGATATTCAAAACCGAAAGTGTCTTTGGACTCTACAAAGGGGTCTTTCCAACTTGGCTGAGAATAGCACCCCACACTGTCCTTTGCTTAGTGTTTTACGAAAAAATTGCAAGATTTATCGGCGATTTAAAAAAGTAACCTGATCGTCGTTATCTACGCAGATCTTTAGATCACTGCAAAATATTGATGTGAAATTCCAGACTTAATAGTACGTATATATACTCAGGTTTAGAGTCAAATGACCAAAAAGTGCATTATACTATAATATATAAATGTAGGTATCTCGAATTGTACATTGTGCAGCATAAATGTGTAAACATTTTGGCAGTATTTTCTCTGTGAGAAAACCAAGTGGTAATTAAATATAGAATTATAAGAAAGGCTGCTTTAATGCACTACAAAAAAAAAAACAATTTTCTAAAGAACAATTTTAAATCCCTTTTTTTATATCGTATATACTGTATAGAAATAAAATATTAAATATTAGTTAAACGTAATAAAGAAATATATAATTTGTTTTACACACTTTTTAAATTAAAAAATATTCATGTTGCTTATATTTTTCTTAATATTAAAAAAGAATATTTTAAATACACAGAAAAATATGTTTAAACGAAAATTAATTTTGATAAAGAAATACATTACTTGCACTGTACACTCATCAAATTAAAAAGTGTTCAAAAAAGTAGATAGGATTAATGAACAGACGAGTGATGAGTCAAATTTTATTAATTGCACATATTAATAAAATTTGACTCATTATTCGTCAATTCCTTAATTCTATTAAAACTAAAAATGAGTGATAGAGTCGATTATCAAAAAAATTAAATAAAAAACTAAATAAATAATCGCTTCCATGAATAGTGCAGTAAGTAAAGCGGAGGTTCGTATTTTCCGCGCCAATTTTACCCGCGGAATTTCGGGTGAGCGCGCGGCTCCCTTACGTAACCAACCCCAAAAAGTACAATGAGCCCCGACCGATCAGCTGTTCCCCTATGCGCCCGCACGTTATGCGCGAGGCTTTCGCGAGATTCGCCGCAGTACGCCAGGCTCCCGGAAAGTATTCAAAATGACGTAACGGAAGATATGCCGTAGTCCAGTTGGAGAAGGATCATATTTTTTTTTGCAAGGAGGCCGAGGCTTCGCGCATTCATGTTCCTGACCCAAATTCGGAGTGCTTAGTTGAGGTCAGTACTCGAGTGTTGCAATCCTAGTAAATAAAACGTTTTTTTTATGTTAAGCTGGTAATTTATTAAATAGTGGTATTTTAAGACTTTTGTACTAATTGTATAATTGGCATTAATTAGAATTATTTATAATAATTACGAGGTTTTTAATTTTTATTTATGTTGCATGTACACTAATTTTGACCCGAATTGATTAATGATTATTGCAAGTTGACAAGTGTTGTAAAGGATAAATGATGAATGATAAATGAATAATGATAAATAATCATGTCAATTGACCTTTAATCAATTTTAAATAAATAATAGTAATAATTTTCTTTCATAAAGTTTAGATCACTTAAATCTTATAGCTGTCATAACAGAAGCGAGTAAAATATAGATTTGCTATTTATAAATTAACTGAAATATTTCATTTTTCAGGCCTTCAAATTTAAAATGACTAATGTAACATTTACACTTGCCTACTCGCAAATCCTCAATGTTTAATAAAAGAAATTTCTCTTAAATTCGTGAATAAACACTTATTCTATGTCAGCCCTTCGTAGTGGACAAAAATGTTTTAATTTCTAATATTTTCTGATATTTTATACTTTCTATAATATTTTTTTATATTTTTGCATATTTTCCAATATTATCTGATATTTTTTGAAATTTGTTGTTTGCATTTGGACTATCTGTCAGAAAATGAAAAAACATTAATAAATAACAAAAAGTAATAGAAAATAACTAAACAAAACTAAACAGATTACTATTAATAATTTATAAATGCAACATTCAAAAGTTACAAGGATTTAATAAAAAATCTATTACTAATACTACTAATTATGCATAATAGATAACTGTTCCGTTATTTCTTGTTATTTTTGATATTAATTAATATTTTAATAATTCATCAAAAAGGTATATCGAAAAGCCTCTAAATGTCCGTCTGTGACCTGATCTAGTAAATTTGACTAAACTTTTAGTAAAAATTACTAAAACATTTTTCTCAGTGTAGAAGATAAGTGAAAATTCACCTATTCTACTTTACATAGTAACCGCAATTATAAAAAACGCAAATGAAAACAATTAAAAAAAAAATTCACAGAGAATGGAGTTCGCAATCGGAGCGGCGGCGGCGGTGAGCGCGGGCTTCTTCACGAACCCGATCGACGTGGTGAAGATCCGGCTGCAGCTGCAGGGCGAGCTGGAGGCCCGCGGCACCTACAAGCGCGTCTACCGGAACACCTTCCACGCGGCCTTCCAGATAGCCCGACACGAGGGGGTGCTGGCGCTCCAGTCGGGCCTGGTGCCCGCCCTCGGCTTCCAGATGGTCCTCAACGGCATCAGGCTGGGCGGCTACAACCTGGCCAAGCGATACGACCTGACCGTCAACGACGACGGCCAGGTGAACGTGATCAGCTCGCTGCTGGTGTCCGGAGGGGCCGGCTGCATCGGTTCTGCTCTCGGGAGTCCGCTCTATTTGGTGATTCTTTTCCACTTTTTTATTTTGTTAATTAACTAAATGAATAGTGCATGGAGGAAGGACACATTTCTATGTATTTATATTCTCTAAATCATGAATTTTTTATTCTTTTCTGAATGAATAAAATTTAGATATGCATTGAACGTTAAATAAATGAACACTGAACATTTAGTTTTTTACGATTTCAAAAATTAAAGGATTCGTTATAACATTTTAAATTTAATTTCAATCATAACTAATAATATTTATTCAAAACCATATCACAAAAATCATATTTAGCGTTTACAAAATTACAAAGTAATAAAAAGATGAATTGTACGTATCGTACGTCTTATAATTTCGTATATAATATAATTACTTATAAGTTTTACAATTACATACGTATATGGCTGTTTCTACTATAGACATCGTAAAACGTAAAATTTAATAATAATTATGAAAAACTTTTTTAAATATTGCTCAATTCATATAAAAAGTTAAAATGCTAATGTGGTCCCTTAACTTTTGGTTTTTAAGTTTTAAAGATTTTAACAACGCAGTCACCAAAAATAACAAACAATTCACTTTAAAGCAAGAGAATGCAATTTATACTCGTACAATGTCTTTCGTTGCAAAGAAAAGTGAAAATCTCGTATGAAAATTAGGTGAAGACGCAGCTGCAGTCGCAAGCGTCGGGCAGGATAGCGGTGGGCACGCAGCACAACCACACGGGTACCTGGTCGGCCCTGTGCTCGCTGTGGCGAGAGGCCGGCATCCGGGGCCTCTACCGAGGCTGGCATGTCGGCGTGCCCAGGATATCCGTCGGCTCGGCCACCCAGCTCACCACCTTCAGCGTCGTCGCTGACTGGCTCAGACCGTTCCAGGTTCTCAAATTTTTCTATTCTTTCTCTCAAGAGAGTATCGGACCTCTAGATCTAGCGTTTCCTTAAAACTGCAGGAAATGTATTTTCATACTTAGAAGTAGCTAAAATAATAACTTTTGACAATAGTATTGCTGTTCATTCAATTTCTTCGTAACTCAGCACTATCTTTTACGAGATTTCTTTACAAAATGCTATTTTTTACAAGATTGTCTTTTTATCCTTAAAAGTTTAAGAAAAAAGTTTTAATTTAAATCGCGTTACATTAAAAAATGCAAATTCGTTCCGAAGTTACTGATAAAGATAAAGAATTATAATTATTAAATGATTCTCGTGTATTTATATAAACTTGCGTTTATATAAAATTCAAGAAATTATTAGCGAACGCATAAAATGTTTCAGTATTTCGCAGAAAGGCCGGTATTACTGACATTCGTGGCTTCTCTCGTCGGCGGCTCTTGCGTAGCGGTTACGATGCAGCCCTTTGACGTTGTTGCTACAAGAGTGTACAATCAGAGTACGTATCCACGATTAGTTTAAGATTCACATTAAATGAGATTTTTCGCTTGTTTTAGAAACCGACGGATCTGGCAAAGGCGTACTTTACAGGGGACTGTTCGACGCTTTTTACAAGATCCTCAAAACCGAAGGTATCACAGGACTCTACAAGGGAGTCTTTCCGACTTGGCTGAGAATTGCACCTCACACTGTTCTGTGCCTAGTCTTTTACGAGAAATTCGATCAATATTACGGAGAAAATTTTAGGTAATAATCGAATTAAGAAACAAATTTAAGTTAGTTGAAAAAACACCATTTATAAGTAAACATACAAACCGTACACCGTATTCCAATAATAAATATATACGTATAAAATCACATCATTTACGTATCGCAAGTTTCGAGTATGCAAAATTACCGTAAAAGAGAGCACCTTGTATATACCTAATAGTTATGCGTTTAAACATCCTTTAAGAAAGTTCGTAAAATGAACTTGGAAGTTACACCAGTTAGAAAAATATTTCGTAAACTAATGTTTCATTTACTTGTCAGGAGGTACGAGGTATTCAAATACTTTTCCGTCGTTCCAGTACACAAATACTGCAATTATTCTGTAACTCTCGTAGCTATTAGTTCGATTTGTTTCGATGAAGTCCATCAGTTAATTGACCGAATATTGAGATCACTTGTTTATTTCTTACGCGCCATTTACCATTGAATTAGTTGCATTCGGCCGCGAGCTTAATCCTTGAGTAATCGAGGCTGCCACTTCATTAGTGGATCTACCTCGTGTTTCCGGCAAGAATTTTCTGCAAGTAAAAAGTAGATGATTAGTTATTCATTGATTAAACGTTAAAATTTAATGCGAATTTAGTTGATGAAGTACCGGCAGAATAAGGCTAGAAATAGTATACAGGCCGCAAAGACGAGGAACGAATAAGATCCTATGTATTTCTGCATTAGCGTAAAAGTCATTCCAACCACGAAATTTCCGCCCCAATTGCACACACTGCCCATTGACATTGCTGCTGATCTTGGGCCCACATCGAATAATTCGGATCCAATGAAGTAAGGAATAGGACCCAACCCAATGCCGTAGAATAGCACGAAGGCAAGCACGGCGACAATGCACACGTATTTCATAAAAGAGATATCCTGAAAAGAAGTAGACAGAAAATGTTTACTTTGTAAAAAAAAATTATTTTTATCTAATGTAAACTGAAATATTTATTTCAAAAAATAAATTATTTTCTATTTTATTACTTTTCATTTTATAAAATGCTTCCTAGGAAAAACCAAATTGCAATGCAGTTAGACAGAAGCTCCTCTCACGCTTATAAAAATTTTTAAAAATAAATGTCTTTTTAAAAACTAATCTTTTCATTAATTGCTTACTAAATTATTTTATAATTTCATACTTACAATTAAGGCAATTGAAGCACAGAGAAGAATTAGACATCCTAATGTTAAATAACAGCTAACAAATAAAAGTGTTCTTCTTCCGCAATGTGACATTAGAAGAACTGAAATAAGAGCTATTCCAATATTGATTACCCCAGTGCCAAGAGTAGCATACTGAGATGTTTTAAGGTCCAGGCCTGCTTTATCAAAAATCACATTTGAATAATAGAACACAGCATTTATACCACTTAGTTGTTGACCTAATTGCAGGAAACAAACTAATAAAAGTGGCAATCTTAAAGAAGGATCCTTGACTAATCGAACGATTGTCCAAGAATTATCACTTGATTCAGCAGCTAGTTCTAGTTCAAGACTAGAAATTTCTTTGTGTAAAAGTACTCTATCCATATTTCTAAATCGACTAAGTGCTGTAAATAAAAGTAAGGAAATATTAATATAAATATTATTATTAAAATATGAAATTAAAAAGCTAATAGTAATATTTTTGTAGTGCTTTACCATCTAATGCATTTTCCCGATCTCCTTTGACAACAAAAAGGTATTTTGGACTCTCTGGTAAAATCAGTGTAAGTACTAAAGCAATTATGCATAGTGGAGCAAATGCCGCTAACATGCAGTTCCAAAGATCTTCAGTTCCTAATACTGAATCAAGTCCTGCGATCTGACCCAGCAGGACACCGCAGGTGATTCCTAACTGGCACAGTACTCCCACTGCACCACGCAATTTAAGAGGTGCAACTTCTGTCATGTAAGTTGGCAGAAGACTTGTTGCAAGACCACCTGAGAGTCCAACCATTAATCTACCTAACAAGAATAATTCAATTGAATTCAAATGTTTTACTAAGAAAAACATAACAGCTCCCAGAATTCCACAGATATTTCCTGTGCACAAAGCCCCTCTTCGCCCCAATTTGCTAGCTAATAAACTCGATGTCAAAGACCCTGTAACTCCTCCAATTAAAAAAATTGATACTATGGTTGACCAAAGAATATTGAGGCTCTCTGGACTGATATCAACATTATAACGTTCTTTTATACTTTGATTGCAAAAGTCTTGCATAATCTGAAAAAGTTAAAGATATTTTATTACTGGATGCTCATAACTCTATATTAAATTAAAGAAATAGATATTTATAGATTCTTACAAATGCAGCATTGCTCATTACACCGATATTGTATCCAGCTGGCAATGCTGAGCCTAGACAACAAGTTGCCCCAGCAAGAACTAATATCGGTGTCCATCCTCTTGCTTCAGCTTGCCTTTGATCAGAGATTTTCTGAAATCAATAAATGTTTCATTGTAAAAATTTGATCAACTAGTATCTTTTTTATTAGTCAGGGCTACCCGCTTAAATCTCGATCACAGTATAAATAAACGATTCAAGCTAAAGATAAATCTAAAAATACATTTGACAAAAGCTCATTGATTAGAGGCACTTAATATCAATTCCACAGAGTGATTGAGTTACCCAATTAGTACTTGGATTTCTTGTGTATAGTTTGACACCCATTAACTTTAAGATAATTTGTAATAGATATAATAGAAATAAATTTTAAATTGTACGTTTATGATTTAAGAAAACTTAAAAAAATCTGAAAGTAGCTTTTAATAAAGTAAAAATCGTTTTATTATCTGAAAATAACTAATTATCTAAAATTAGAAAACAATTAGAATTGCATGAACATTGAATACTTATCTCATTCAAGCCTCTCTAACAAAGCAAGTAAATAAAATTTTTTTTTTAAACTTTAAACTTTAAAGAGCTGCAGACTGCAAACCTCTTCCTTACAATAAAAATTCTTCAATGTACGAGTTGTAATTTGTAATAACTACATATAATGTACCAACTTATACTCTAGCAGACGTGGAAACAAAAGAAAGTAAACCTTGGACGCAGAAGCTGCCTATCTCTATAGTCTCTACTTTAGCACTGCCATTATCTAGGCACCTATTTTGCAACGCACCGCGCCTTCCAACAAACGAACAAAGCAGATGCACTCGAAATCTATCCAGCTTTTTCTCGCTACAAAATAAAAAACTAAGGCGTCAAAACATGGAAAAAAAAAGGAAGACTCACCCTGTCGTCGTCGAGCTTGGCACCGTTGGCCCGGTAGAGAATCGAGGCCTGCGACTCTGCAATGACAGTTTTGTCGTTAATGAGCTGGTTCTCCTCTTCGTTAGCCCGGCCGGGGGCAGGCTCGTCCAGCGCCATATGGCCGTTGCCCACGGCCCCGTCGACGGCGAGGAGGAAACGCAAGGATTTTATAGGAAGCGCGCGACCGAGAGGTTAACTCCTCTAGGCGAAGTGCGACTGGCCGCGCGCTCGATTCACGTGCGACCGACTGACGAGTCTCGCGCGCGACGAGCGTAGCGCGTGCAGGCTAGTGCAACACTAATACCCGGTAACCCGGCGCAAATGGAAGGAAGCAGCCGCGATGTGTGTGTGTGTCTGTCAAGTGTAGACGTGAGATTGAGAATGAAGAACGGACGCTTGTTGCACATCTGAACAACCTATCCAAGTTCACTGACCTCTTGTAGTAGCCTCACAGGTAAGTTATACATTTACATATATGTATATATATTATGTAGAACATTTTTTAGTAGCCCCATAATTAGGCCATTAGGTGGAATTTCCAGTGTTTCGATATTACAATTTTTGCAATTTTTCTATCTTTTTATTTTTGATCAGAGCTAACTTTTTCTATATTATAGTCTATTAATTGTTTATTATTACAAATAAAAATGCGATTCTTATTATTTTACGAAGAAAGCATTTACACATCATGAGTGCAACTAATTTTAATAATAGAAATTACGCGCATAAAGGATCTCGCGAATAACAGTTTAGTTCTTGAATTGGTTGATGATTAATATCGTCTGCATAACGCGATTCAATATACTCTTTATAATTATAATAATATTATAAAGAATGTATGTACTAGATGGATTTTTAAAAATCAAAGTTTCTTTATATTTTATTTTTTTTAATACCTATATATATAACTTTGTATCTATGGTAAATAATTTTTTAATCTCACTGATCGAAAATAAATAAAACTAAATTTGAATATTGTTTATTAGGTATTGTTAAGACTTTCTATTTAAGTATTAATCGCCCTATTAATTCCCGTTTATTAGTTTCCTAAAAATTATTTCTATTTAGAGAATTTTTCATTCATAACATTTTCGCAAAATAAAAATTTGAGATTATCTGTTTTCTTGATTGTATTTAATACTTTATTTTTCAAATTTTTTGCAAGTGTAACTTATTAATGGTGGTCATAATCCATAAATTTATTTTACATTATTGCAGATCGTTTTTACTAACAACATGAGACAAATTAATTTTTGACTATTATTTTTAAATATTAGTATCATTTATCCTATATCGATTAATAACTAACTAGGAGAGGACACGGATTTTAGCCAAAATTTGAGGGTTGTTTTATTATGCCAAAATATGAAAAAAGCCAAAGCAGTGAGGTCTAATACTCAAAATTTTTATTATGAAAACCAAAATTCCACATTTACTGTTTTGACATTAACTCATCTTCTGTGAGTCGTAAAAATTGCATAAAAAAGAAAAGAAAAGTAAAGAGAAAGACCTTTAATTTGAGAGTTTATGCGTCGAAAAATCTTTATTTCTTAAAAAGTTAGGAGTATTTAAAAATCACATATTTACACTCCTAACTTTTTAAGAAATAAAGATTTTTCGACACATAAACTCTCAAATTAGAGGTCTTTCTCTCTACTTTTCTTTTCTTTTTTGATGCAATGTGTACGACTCATAGAAGATGAGTTAATGTCAAAACAGTAAATGTGGAATTTTGGTTTTCATAATAAAAATAAATCTTTGTAGTCATGTGGCTTTAAAAATTTTGAGTGTTAGACCTTACTGCTTTCGCTTTTTTCATACTTTGGCATAATAAAACAACCCTCAAAGTTTGGCTAAAATCCGTGACCCAAATCTCATGTCCTCTCCTAGTAAGATAATTCTCACGTCATTGATTTAAACGTTTCTAGAGAACTGCTTTTTCACGGTCCTTTGTGTTTAAAAATACAAATCCGTAATCATATATTAACATAAAAACACTATTTTATTTTATTAACATAAAAAATAAAAGTTCCTAAATAAAACTGCATAAAAAATGATTAAGAATACAGCTAGCAGCAGTTTTACGGTCAGCGTTTGTACATCTCCTATTAATAGACACGTGCAATTGCAGTCGAGACTTGATCGTCGCGCGCAGTTTAAGTCACCGCACGTGCGTACACTATGAGCATTCAGTCATCAAGACGAGTGCAGCCTATATATCTCGTGGTTATAAGCGAGTTGCATTACGAAAGTGGACTATCGGTCAACCGAGTAATCGCTCCGCGGATGATAAAAGATTGCCAGCACGCGGGAGTCGCGCGCTCGAAGGCCGTTAATTTTTTTCCATTTAGTCGTCAATTAACAGGAAGGTACATATAATCTCATCTTTTGCGTATCGCGCGGAAATTTCTCCGCGTGTTTTACTAGCGCGTATTTTACTTGCGCAAGCTACAGAGTTAGGAGTTTTTGTTTATAAGTAACTTCGACGTTTGACGTGCGGCGGAAAGTTTACTATTACAAGATCGCAATAATTATTTACGTGGGCGATAAGAAGCATTTGAAAAATTTCATACATTTTCTGCGGAAAGATGTGGCTGCTGACCAATTAGTACGGTGGATTTTTTCGAAAATAAATTTAAAATAAAGTAGTTGTTTTCGATACTAGTGCGTAAAAGTTGTCTCGCTTCGCTCGAGCGCTAATTTCATACTTTTCCGGTAATCAGTTTTCGCACGCGTATCGAACTAGTTTATTACAAAATGAGCATAGAGTTATTATTATTTTTGTATGCCTTTTATGATTATTAAATATATATAATATAAAGCTCGAAGTTGACAATAGGCAGTGAAGAAAAGTGGATTAATAAACCATACGAATCACTAATATTTTTTGAACATCCACGTAAAAAAATATATCAATGATTCGTGCGTTTTAACAATCCACTTTTGCTATGAGTTTTACTAATCCGTAAAGTTTTGAAAACAATTTCTTTTTTCTTTCACACATATCGATCAGCATCACTTTTTAAATGCGGTGATAATATTATAAATTATAAATTGAATGTTAAATCAATTAAGTTTCGTTATTTTTTTATTCAGTTCTAATGAAAGGTAATATAACGAATTATGTAAATACACATTCAATTAACAAGTGAAGTTACTAGTTATTTTATTTAATTAATTTAATTTATATTAAACGATTAAGTTTAACAAATTTGTTTAAAACACTTCCACGTTTTGATTTCCCAACAATAACTTGGCTTCTTAAGAAGAATAAAATGTTTTATCGACACTTAGATCGTGAACAGGATACTAGATCAAAGCAATTCTAATTTTACGACTCACAAAGGAAGTTTAAATCAATTTAATTTTATTAAAAAAAAAAAAAAAAAACATGAAGGTTAAAAGTATTAACAACTTTTAAATTCCTTTACTTGTGTGTAATTTTCCAACTGTTTAAATATGCGAATAGCAAATGGTACAACTTGTACTACACTATTAATTACTGTAGTAATTGCTGAATAAGCTATAATAACGTACCTAATTTAGGATAAAAATCCAAATATGTTTTCACAAAAATACTGCAAATATCAATTACGCGTGAAAGGTATAAGTAATGAATTCACTAAATAAGAATTCATGATTAGGAATCTGCCATACCGATGATATGATTGCCTTCTTACGTAAGCAAAAACAAAAAAAAGAAAGTCTATCAAATATTACCTTTGACTTTTTCCATGGATTAATTTGAACGTGTACACTGACCATAAGAAACTCAACTATTAAAGCTCCAAGCTCCGATTAGCGCGTGGCGATTAGCTCGAGCAAACTGACAAGTAACTACATTGCTCTTACGCTTTCAAAAGAAGCTCAGTAAAGAGAAGTAGCGTACACATGTGTTCGTGCATAAAAAATGCGATATCCCCACCGAAAAATAGTTTCCGATATGATTGCGTATTAATGTTGTTACCATTATCGCTTTTGACAGTCTCGCTCTTATCGGCCTTGACGTAGATGCGTCGATGCTCAGACATACAGTGCTTAGCCATTCATAAAGTAGTGTCAAAAAAGCGAACGTAAAATTTGTAGAAAGAAACAATTGTGTAGGTTTCACATTCAGAAACTGGTCTAGCAAATTGCGGTATTTTTTTATTTGCAAATAAACTGTTTATTGTCACTCTGCGTCAATTGCGATAACATAAATTTAAATCACTCTAACCTCAAAATGGCAATTAATGCCAATTTTCGACTCTCGTACTATAAAATACCGTACGAAACTGGTGCGTAAGTGATTATTCAGTTCGTACAACTTTTCATCCTGGCTTCGCTCGGGCGAAAACCATCGCATGGATTAAATAATCAACTTTCGCACCCGTGTCGTAATGTACTACCCTGGTAGAAAATTAATTATAAATTGGTCAATTTATGGTCAATTGCCTTCTTTATTGACCAGTTATGGTCAATT
>UXGC01001725.1:0-17956 GCA_900480045.1 Eurytoma adleriae | reverse complement strand
TTTTTCAGGTCCTAGACACATTTATTTCACTCTGGTTCTCTGAAAACAGCAAATTAAAACAGACCTTTTTTGAAATACATTAGTCTTCGTAGGAAGCGACGAAATGGCCTTTTCGGCTAAAATTTACACTAAAAAATCGCGCGATAAAGGCAATCGCTAAAAAAACATTATCGAGGTGTAATTGTTTTTAACGGAAGATAAGAGAGAGGGAGAGGAAAATTTCGCGGCGCGTTTAATTTCCTGCACTTACACCGGTGCTTCCAAGCGTTCCTTTCGGAGGCCACGGCGTTTCACGTATTACCGATAACGGGCCTCGGCTACTGCGCAGTATCTCCGTCCGGCGTATTAAACTGAAACACTAAACTAAATACGCGCGAGTTTAAAAATCGCATTACTGCGATAGCCGCCGTAAACAATGGACACTTTATTTTTTTATCGTCGAGCAGTGTATTAAACAATCGCACGCGTCGCGATCCGCGAAACTCGACGTACGCCGGTGCGAGAGCAACTGCGCGATCGGCGGAGCTATCGACCCTACAAAGACGCAGTACAGCCGTAAACACGCGGCGGGAAAAAATAAGGCGAAATTTCGTACAGGCAGGCGTAAACAGAGTATAGATGAATCATTCGACGGTATACTGCGCCGTTCAATGGGCGCCGAAGGTGCACAGGGGGACCCGAGAGGCAGCGCGCGCCTAGTCACCTTTCACGGTGCACACAACGCACCCCCCCACCGCGCGCGGGGACCGAACCAAGGGCAGGGTCAGCAGCGCGGCGTAGTAAACGCGCGCCGAGTATTCTACCTGGTGAGAGCCCGAGCTGCGCAGCAGCCGAGGCTGCGCTACTTACCACTCGGGGCCTCGCCTTTTTTTTTCTTTTTTTTTTCGTCGATTGCGCGAGATGGGCGCGAGCTTTTTTTTCCTTTGCCCACCGTCGGGGCGCAATTATTTAGAAAGTTTTACAAGCGGCAGATGCTTTGTGTAACGCGTGAAAGGCGCGCGCGCGCGCGAGTGAAAAATGCCCGCTGCTCTTTTCGTGAAAGTTATTTACGATTTAATAGGCTCTTTTTTATCGACGAGGCATAAAAATATTATTTGCGCCGTTCCGTATATATATAGGATTTTAATGCTGCGTCGCGAGTGTCTAGGTGTATGTGTATATATAGGTATCGGTTGAGGGGTGAGGTGTGGGGAGAGAAGTAAAGATTCACGCGCGAAAATAGTTTTAACAATGGCGTGGATTCTCAAGCGTCACGGGGCAGAGAGCGAGACTGTGCGGAAAAATCAGATAAAACGACGGGGCCTGCTGCTCCTTCGCTCTCGCATTTTCTTTCGTCCGCTCACCGCTCAAAGAAAATTGCTTCATGCTCTTTTATCCTCTTCGAGCCGATGCGAAAAAAAATTCAGGTGCACTCGCGATTATACAATTCAAAACAAATTTTAAAATTTAATAATTATCCATAATTAATTAAAAATCTAACAATTACTAATTAACAATTAAAATTTGACGATTAATATTGAAATTAAAATTTAACTCTTTATTAATAATTAAAATTTGACGATTAATAGTAAAATTAAAATTTAACTCTTTATCAATAATTATAATTTGACGATTAATGATTAAAATTGAAAAATTGGTAATTAATCGACAAGGGGTGGATTTTTCGAACGGAGGTGAATACCGCGGGGCGCGTGAAATGTGCGCAGGCAGTTCAACGCGATTTACGCAGGCAAGCAGCAAGTGATAATATGTGTTTATGCAAAAAAGGAGGCCCGTGCTGGAAACGGCCGGGGCCTTTCTATGCCAGTCGTGATCGAGCGCCGCGGTATGGCATAACTGTACAGTTTATTTAAATAATCCTCGAATGCTAATGGGCCGATTGTTTGTTTATTTTTTTTTTTTTTTTTAATCATCAATTATTCATTCGCCTATTTAAACGGCAAATCGAAAAGGCTCGCGGTGGATATAGAAAGTCCGCACTTCGTCGCAAAGTGTGCATACATTGAATAAAAAAAAATAAAGAACCGGTAAAAACTGCGCAGCAGCGATTGATCGGCTATTTAAAGGAGAAGAAAAAAAAATCGCATTTCACGCCGGCTACCGATACGTTCGCGGCGCGATTGGAAAACCATCTCTTTCGCACGCGCCTCTTTGTGCGCGCGGCCCGGGCTATGCGCTATCGTTTCGCCAGGGCGAGCGAAGACGCGCCTCGGCGTAAAAGTGGGGGCCCCGCGCAATTTATGTAAATAAAATGCCCAGACGCGTGTCAGTGAAAAAGCGCGTGCAGGTGATAAGGAATATGAAATGGATAATTTGTGCAATCGCACTAACGTTTTTTAAATAAATACATTTCTAATAAATAAAAATTCAAATAGAAGTTAATTTACGATTAACAAAAAAATGTACATTGTAAAAGAAATAACCATAAATTGACCAGAATGTGCCTAATTCTGGTAAATTTATGATTAAACTTTTTACAGGGTTGTGCATGAAGTTTAATATTCGAAATTTTCGATTTTTTAATAAAGTTCAAAATTTAATATTCAAAATCGTTTTCCTTTTAAATATTCGAAAGAAGAATAATCGATCGAAGGAAAATTGCACAAACAAAGCGAACTTGACAAAACTGCAGTATACAAAGCTGGAAGGGGACAGAGAAAGGGGGGGATCGAGCGTGCACAAAGTAAACACTGGCAGCCGAAATTGAGTCACGCAACGAGGGCGATAGGGCCTACGTAGGCATCGAGCGTCTTTGTGCTCTCCCGTTTTCCTCCTCTCTCTCCGTCTCTCTCAGAAAATGCGCATAAGTGTGTCGCCAGCGCGGGTCGCTTTTTTTTTTGTCGACGGGCTCGAGTTTTCATTTCGCCACGTACGTATATAGGTGGGGGAGAAATCGCTCTTTGCCGGCGCGAATTTTTCGCTCCACTGGCCGAAATTTCCACGTCGGCGATCGGGCCGTCGCGTCGCCGGGCGATTCTATTTTCGTGCGCGCGCCTCTTTTTCTCGCGGGAGCTGCCCAACTGCTCCACTGACTTTTTTTTTCCGCCGCGTACGTACACGCGCTCTCCTTTGTCCGCGCGATTACGTCGCTTGCGTAACGGTGTCTCCTCTCCCTCTCCCCTCCCCCCCGGTTTTTTTTCTCCCCCGCGGAGAGTCGCATCCGCGGAGTATATTATTAGCCCGCGTTTTAGCGCACCGGGTACACGCGGGCGCGTTCGTTAAATATTGGCTCGGCGAACGAGAGCCGCTGTCGCGGGCTCGCGAGGCGCTCGCTGGAAGTTCAGCAACCCCGCGCGCGCCGACGCCGCAATAGATGCAACGCACGTCGTACGTTTCGCGCGGACTGTTAGCTTTTTTACGGCGATTCAAGGTGATCGGCGCGGTTTTGTCATCCGCGCTAACTTTTTTTTTTATCTCTCTCTCTCTCTTTTGCTGTTAGTAATGCGCAACGCGATCGCTGCAGTTACGTCGGGAGATAAAGCGTATTTTTCACTGCGTCGTAGTTAATTAATTTCTTTTTTATTGCGGCTATTAAAGAAGAGGACGACGTTTGTGTGTTATGTGTCTTTCACAATTACTAAATTACACAAGCGAGTGGAGACGTCACGAACGAATTAAATACAAATCAATGGGATTTCAAATTTAAATGACCGCGCGCCGAACAATAGCCGCGCGACGACAAACTAGTCTCGCCCGACGAAAGGAGCGATCGTCGTCGCGAAAAGAAGGTATACACCGTGCACTCCGAAACGAAAAAATAAAAGTCCGCAACAAAGAAAGAAGCACGGCCTGCAGTCCGGTCGCCGCTGCGCTCCCCCGCGAGAGCGCACCCAAACAAAAACATGACCACGCGCTCGGCTTCGGTGTATGTGTGTGCGACGCGTTTAATATGTGTGCGACGCGTTTAATATGTGTAATACGTGTTGGTGGGATGGATACCTCGATAAAACTTGGTGCACCGGCCCGGGTCCTCGTCTACGCGTACGTCGACTTCGTCCGGCGAAAGCCGAGGTAAACTAAGGCGTCCGCTCTCACAATGCCTGTACACTCCGCACAAAGGCGCTCTAGCGAACTCGACTGCGTCACGGTGCATACACGACTGGCTCTCTCGCTCTCTCTCTTTCTCTCTCTTTCCCTCTCTCTCTCTCTCTCTGCGCGCCTAGGCTCGGCCTGCAGCACGTCCTTCTCTCTCTTTGCGAGCCCGGGGAAGGGGGGGAGGCGCTCACCGAAAGATAGACGAGTCGACGGGAGAAAAAACAAAGGGGACGCACTTTCGAATTTTTTTTTTTTCGACAGTGCAATAGTAATAACAATAAACGAAGCCTCCGTACATACAGTGTATACTGTACTGCGTGTATGTACACTGTGTATGTTTTTGTACGTGCGTGTGGCGTACTTCACTTAGAGATAGATAGAGGAGTCTTCGTTGTTTCCTTTTCGCGAGAGACTTTTAAAGGGAATCGCTCGCGAGGCGATTTAAATCACCGAGTGTATACATATACGCGCTAGAAGGAGAGAGAAAGGACGAGAGAGCACGGACAAAGCCCGTGCGCGCAGGGCAAAAAGCGGAGGATGCGCGGAGGGGAGGGTGCAGGCGGACAAGGCCGGGGCGCGGGAGGGAGAGGGAGAGAGAGGAGGAAAGGGCCCCAGGAAGGGACGACGGCGCGCATATATACACACAGGCGGCCGGGAGAGACAAAGGAGGCCCCTGGCGCAGGACGAGGTCTCCTCGGCAACGATGCACCCGCGCACCACCGATCGATCGCGGCTTCCTCCTACACCGACTTTTTTCGCCCCCTCCCCCCCCTCCCCCGCCGACGAGTTGACAGCTCGCGACGCTCCGCACACTCGCGCGAACTCGACGTGTATACCCGCGATTACGACACTAGTGCGCGAAAATTATACAGAGCAAGTATAGAAGAGGCGAGAAGGCTTGGAGGAGAGTAAGCGTATACGGATTATCGTTATACTTAAGATAGATAAATAAAGAAAAAAATTTACACAGGGCTCCTGTCGTGCACTCGCCTGGGCGTGTTGCTGTCGAGGGCTCGCGGCAGCGACTAGAGGAGACCTCGGTCCGCCCGACGACCGAGGCCCGCGCCTCTCCTCCTCCGCGCTGCGGTGCGAGAGAGACGGAGCGAGCCGGCCCGCGATCGCCGTCAGCTGATCCGCGGCGGTGGGGGCGACGCGTCCCTCCCTCCTGCGCTCGCTCGCTCGCTTTTATGCGCCGCGCAGACGCGATGCACACGGACAGCCGTGACCGTCGCACGACCGAGCGGGACGGACGAACTTTTTTTCTTCTTCACTGTACCGGAATCCTTCCCGGAGGAGCGGATTTGCCGGGGGGGAAGGGATTGGGGGGAGGAATGCTATTTGGTATACCTGGGATGGAGGGACGCTGCTGCGGGGTACACTGACGAGGCGGCGAGAAAGTGAAATGAGCATTTTCGAAATAAGAGTAACGGTACAGGGAGGTGGACGGAGGCAGGGATACAATGTTGTACAGTTGGGAAATCCTCTGACTTGTAATTCTTATTTGGACGAGTGGTTTGTAATGTCTTCGAGAAAAATCTTGCAGGTAGACGGGTGTAGTTTACTGCAAGGGGTATAGAATGTGAGTTTCTGTACAAAGGATGCAAGCGAGTTTCTAAGTTACATCCACTCCTTTGCTCTGCGATGTCTCTTTTTTATGCTGAGCAGGTTTGGTTTGCATAAACCAAGAAAATTTTATGCAGCGATAAAAGTCGATTCGGTCCAAACGGCTTTTACCTATACGGAAAGATGGCAGAGTTATAAAGAAACTAAGATTTTTAAGCAGTAAACACCCGGATGAACTTTTGTTTAAACAAATAAATTATTACTTTTAAAGGAAGCGCGCTTCTGTAAACGCATCGTACAAACTAGTTGGCCGTTAATATTGCTTATTAAAATTCTGTAAAATATTATAATCAGAATTTGCGGCACTCGGGACGAATTAAATTTGGCGGCGAAAGAAAGGCGCCGAAAGAATTACTGCCGCAATTACCACTGGCTAACGATTTCCTGGAAGTGACTCGAAAAAGGGGGGAGGAAATAAAGTAGAAAGGATAGTTAATGCGTGAGGCGAAGTGTTATAACGACGCGGACTTCCGATTTTCCGGGAATATTTTATCACGCCAGCCGGTAGCGCTCCTTTTAATTCCACACCTTTTTCCTATCCCCGCGGTACTCGAGCAGCTGAAATTATCAGCGCAAGGTGAAAATTACATATTTTTTTTAATATCCATAAGGTTCTAAATTTACAGCGTCGATGCTGAGCGGTGTAACTCTTACGCGATAGAAAAATGTATCGACTTTTATATTTTTAGACGCGCGGCTTTATTACGAACTACGCGCGGCCACTGATAACCGTAATGAAAAAACGAGTAATACATCCACCCCCGAACAATACGAAACATCGACTCACTCTCAATCAATTAAAGTACAGCCGATATAACCACCTGCTCCACGCCCGAGTCCACACCCGTAATAAACGGACCTAATAAATCGCGATCGAGCCAAATGGACCCATTAGATCCAGCGGGCGCTTTCACAATTTTCCAGCGGCGATGACTCATCGCCTCGCTCGTTGCGTAACGCGCGCGAGAAGGAAAAATTAATAAACATCGCAGCGATCGAGCCCGGCCGAGCGCGGAAATGTAGGCTACGCGGCCGAGCCGCTTATTTTTCACTTTTTTTCTCGTACACTCGAAAGGAGCGGGCGCGCATCCTCCGGTGCATCGCGGCTACTCTGCATACGCGCGAATTAGCGGGACCCGCTATGCGCAGCGAGCCGCGGGGCTTCCTTCGCCGCGCGCGGTGCAGTATCCTGTGTCGGCGTAATCCTCTGGTAGTCTAAACTTCTCAACGGCGAGGCGAGTATCAGTTTTTATTTTTTGCCGTTTCTTTATAGAGACGTGAAATTTTACAATGATACGTAATATTTATAGGAAAAATATACTAGAGATAAGGCATGTAGTAAAATTGACAGAAACTGGCCAGAATACGCATATTCTAGTCAATTTATGGTTAATTTTTTAGTTAAAGTAACTTTCACAGTAGAGAAGGTAAGTATTTGTCTAGATTTTGTATTAAATACTAAATTTTTTTAATGATATTCTACTGTAAAACTTTGTTATATTGTTAAAATTGTGATATTGTTTTAATACAAAGTATAGAAAGTATTACTACGCAATATGCATTTTAAAGAAATTCAAATTTAAATTGTTTTCTGGCCATTTTATGGTTAATTTTTTAGCGGGGATTTTAGGCGCAAAAAGCGAGATTTAAAAACAGTATATCTTATCAATAAATAACACTGAAAAATCGTATTGTGTAAAATAATAATAACAAATATTATTCCTAAAAATAGAAAAAAAAAGATTGCAAGTCAATCTTTAAATGAAATGAAAAAAGTGTCGTTTAATCAATCACAGCAACAGCGATTAAATCGCTTCAATTAAAAATTCGTCGATAATCCAAAGGCAAAGTTTCTTATTAAATCAGCGCGCGGTTATCAGATGCGCCGTAAAATAAACTCGGCGAATTTCACTTACTGACGCTTCAGTAGCTCCGCAATTACGACGGGAGTCAAACAATCCACGTCGGCCGCGCTCGACTGATTCGCGCGCGTTTTCCACGGAACGGGAAGTAGGCTAACGACGCTTATATTTATTTCTTTTACCCCGCGCGCCGATAATTCGAACAATGCGCCGCGGCAAAAAAAAAGGCGAACCGCAGGCGAGTTCTATCGCCGAAACAAAAAGCGGAAAAACAATCCGAGTCACACGTCCAATTAAAATTCTAACCGAGGCATCCGAGAAATGCGCGTCGGTAAAAAAAAAAAGACGCGGAAACGCGACGGTCACGGCGCTGACCGTCACTGTTGCATCAGCCGTGAGCCCGGCGTGAGGGGGGGCGGGTGGGTGTAGGTCTGTTTTGTGTACGCACGCAGCTCGCGCAGGGACGGAGGGGAGGCAGTGGGCTCTCAGCTGGGCGAACAGCTGCTCCTTGTTTCTGCCCGGAGCCAGCCGACGCTCCCTCTCTCTCTCCTCTCGCGCGGACAAAGGCCGGAGGGGTGGGGATCGGCGATGCGTTCGTTGCGGCCGCCGCTTGCTAATGCAAGTAATAGACTATCGCTTTATTTTAGCGAGAGGATGCCGAAAAATATATCGCGCCGGATTTTTTATTTAGGGTGGGGGGGCTCTTTGTTTTGCGACGATGCGTTTTGCGGGATTTTTAAACGGCGATACTTGGGCGAGGAGGGATTTAAGTTGTTTACTTTAGAATAAATTCTAGAATTTAAAGATTTTTGTTTGTATTTTTAGTGCACTGAATGATTTTATTTTAGGTCTGTATCTGTGTAATCTTTTTTCGAAGGTTTTATAGTGGTCTGTAATTTGTGTATTTTGTGTATATAAAGCTTTTAATCCGCTAAATAATTTAATAAATCCGGTATTTATTTGTTTCTTTATTTACAATTAAATGGGCAAATTGCTCTTTTATATAAAAAAATAATAAAGTCATAATAAAATTAAATAATCACTAATTAAGAATGATTTAACCGTATACATTAATAATTTTTAAAAAATTACTAGTTGGTGTATGAAATTGTTTTTGGATTTGCAAAAATATTTAAATTTACAATAAACAAATATTATTTTTATTGGCAGACACTTTCTTTTTAAGTAATACATGTTTTACATTTTCATGAGATGTTACTGCGACGTGTTATATGAAAATAATACACTTATTTAAAAAAAATGAAAACAGCAGTTTTACTGTCGGTCTAATGCGTTTGATGCACATTTCAAGTAAATTGTAGTTGATATTGATTACGTTGACTGTATGGTACAGTAGATGGCAGGAATAAAAATTGATTTATTGATGCTTCACAGAAAATTTGTAGGATAATGTTTTTAATTTAAATGTTTATTAAAAAGTGCGCTTAAAAAACAGTACATTTCCTTGCAACTATTGGCTTCATTCCACTGGTTGTTGTATCATCAATTGAATTTGGGTCACATCAATTTTAGCTTTATGTA
Organism: Eurytoma adleriae; assembly: GCA_900480045.1. NCBI lineage: Eukaryota > Metazoa > Arthropoda > Insecta > Hymenoptera > Eurytomidae > Eurytoma > Eurytoma adleriae. The sequence goes on along the minus strand of UXGC01001725.1, from coordinate 8,894 downwards.
TTATATATTTTTATAACAAGTATTAAGTTCGTTTGCACAGTTGTAGGATTTTATTTACTTTCTACGTTCATATTTTTAATTATTGACACTTTGATTCATCCATTAAGAAACCAGTTCCCAAGCGCGAAAAAATAATTTTGTGACATTTAATTTAATAACACTTAAGTGCGTGCTTCATTAAAGATTTATAGAATAAAAAATCCTGTAGTTTGTGAAAAACTGAACATTTGAAATTTGTAAAAAGAATAATCAATAACGCGTTTTAGGAAACAATTGACTTGCTAAGATTTAACGGCTTTCGCTTATTCACGCATGCGTTGGACTGGTGTTTGTGTCAACCGCGTATTCCTGATTGGTCGAAACCTTCGGAACGACTTCAACGACAGCTGGTGACACTTGAAAACACAGATGGGTCGATACCTCCTGAGATCTCTGCTTTACCTTATTTTCTATATACTGAATGTTTATACATTCAAATGCTTCAACAATGACGAGCTAAGTAGATTTCCACTCCAGTCCCTGTTTTCAATCTTGCGGTAAAACAATTTGGAACCAGAAGCCATGGAAATAGATAAGTTTATACTACTTAAACGAAAATTAACTAATGTAAATGTTTAAAGTTGAATAAGCAAGATGTTAATTCAAAAAGTAAAAAGAAATTAACCGTAAATTGGCCAGAATGAGCATATTCTGGCCAATTTATGGTTAATTTTTCACACTTTTAAGAGGAGAACTCTTCTACTCGTTGTATATTAAGTGAAAAACTTATTCTTAAATATTTTAAGAAAGACGCAAGCTAAACGTCAATTTGCCGCTCGCATCCCTCCCTTCGGATCGGTCGAGCGGAAAAAGTGGTTCTTCTAGAAACGTACGGTATCTTCTCCAGGAGCGCGCCTCCTCTCTCGGATCAGCTGTACTAATCGCGCTGCATTTTAAATCATTACTTTTTCTTTTTTTGGTTTTCCTTTTTCTCGAATGGAAAAACGCGTCGCTTATTGATGTTTTTCTTTACTTTTTTATGAAAAAATTAACGGATTTAAAAAATGTTTTTGCTTTTTTTTTGTTCAGGTAGTTTAATTATTTTCTCTGTCTTAAAAATAATTCTGTTCCATTATAAAGTCCTTATACACATACATTGAAAATGAATTTTGCGAATTAATTAATGCAGTTTTTCAAAATCCCTCCTCTAAATAGTGTCATGATCACTTTTAATCGAAGGAGAAGAAAAACATGCAATCTAATCCAATTACATTTTATTTTTAACACTATACAAATTTTTGTATAGCAAAAATATAAACCAAATACAAAAACGAAGGTAACCAATCAACTAAATTGGCCAACTCAATTCGTCACAGTAAATTAGCTTGATTTGTTTGCGCTCGGAAGAAACTGATCGGATCAATAATGTCGCGGAGCTAAGGATCCGTACAAGACACTAAAAGAAATCCACCAAAGACATATTCCCATTTGCCGCTCCATATACACACTTCCAGATCGCCGAAAAACATCTCGACGACCAACCCCGATGAACCTCGAGACGCCGAGAGCAGAGCCACTGTGCTACCGTCTCCGTAGACTTTCCCGCCGGAGGCACGACCCCGTGGAAACGAAAGTCATTGTTTCCCGGGCGATTTTCGCGCGGAAACGCATGCATATCCTCGCGGAAGAAAATAGAAAGCGGCGCGGCTGCCCCGCCTCGTCCGCGCGGGATTCATCGCTCGCTCATCGAACTGCGCAGATTTTTGCCGCGCCGGGGCTTTCTCTCGGCGAGCAGCTGGCCTTGTTCAACCGCCCGGGGTAATTGCGAAACCACCTTTAAACGAGTGACCGCACGATCGCTTTTTAATCGGTGTGGAATCGATCTGTAATTTTGTAATCAGCAGTTTAGTGTTAGATGTTTTTCTAATGTGATTGATAAAAATTGTTAACATTACGATTCGCTATGCAGATATTGAATAGTCAGTGGGAGTAGTTAGTAAATTAAGAGATTCACCTTTTTTTTTGTAGTCATCTTAATGGTTTTGAGCCGATGATAGTAGAGCAACACAAATTTAAAATATTTTTATCACCCACTTATTCATCTTATTCAATATACCCTAGTAGAAATCACCAATTATAGTCATACTTATAGGCTGACCAGTTATTGTTCCAAGATCAAAAGTGACCAGTTTTTAGACAGTAGTAATCACCAATTATAGTCATACTCACAGGCTAATCAATTATTGTTCCAAGATCAAAAGTGACCAGTTTTTAGACAGTAGAAATCCCCAATTATAGTCATACTCATAGGCTAATCAGTTATTGTTCCAAGATCAAAAGTGACCAGTTTTTAGACAGTAGAAATCACCAATTATAGTCATACTCATAGGCTAATTAGTTATTGTTTCAAAATCAAAAGTGTCCAGTTTTTAGACAGTGACTGGTTTCTGCCGCAGGGTATATTTGGGACAGGCCGAATATTTCATTTTAACTGCTGAAATATTTTACGATTTTAGTAATAATTTTTTTTATATTACGAATTTTTAATAATACTGTACGTAATGCGTTAGGTTCGATTGTAAAATGAATGAAAACATTCTACGTACAGTACATTGTACACTAAACATTTGTGCAAGTTGTACATAGCGGAAATGAAATAAACAAGTTATGTGAATTTGAGTTATGTTTACTTTCGTCGCTAAAATTATTAGTTTCTAATATAGCAAATATAAAGCAACTATGTTGAGTTCCCTATAAGTAAAGTAACAAGGACGAAAATAATTTTCATTTCCTTATAACTTATTCATTACACTATACGAAAATTCACTTGAATGTCGATTGTACTTAATTTTTATTTTTGATTGCCCATGCTGACTAATACTAAAAATAATAATGTTAATTTCACTTTTACCAACTTTTATCGACGACTTTGTAGACTTAATGAACTACACTAATTTAATTGAACACTTATTAATTATATTTTTGAAAACTAGTGGTAGTTTGTCACGTAGCTTGGTCAAAGTACCTTGCTTTCAAATCCTTCTTTCTGTTCTTTCTCTATTTCTATTCTACTGTTCTTACTTTACTGTACAACTAAAAATAAAATGAATTAGTAAACAAAATTTTAAATTTAAATAAAAAGAAATTAGTTTGCACATGAAACATGTTGATGACCCGTTGGTTCGACAGAAAAAAAGAAGTTTTAAAAGAAATCTTTACAAAAATTTGGTACGAAAAAAACAGCACTCCTGTAAGAGCACTACAGAAGCCAAATATTTTCGAGGGAAAGTACTACAGATTCATCATCATCATATTCCGCATCGTACAATTGTGGCCGTACCCGCATCCACAGCAAAGTTTCTTACGGAAATTACTGATCAAAATTTTATACTACACATTATCCATAACAATTATTATACCGCAGGTGAGTTTTTACTACTTTTGGTACTACTAATTAAATTTGTATTTTTTTTATAATTTTTACAAGGGTTACTATATGAAGATGTAGCAACCTTTCTATCATTCAGTTTCATCTAGCATAGTAAATTTGAATAATTTAGGTACTTTATCATAATACTGATCAAAATACATTTCTTGTTTAGATTTTGTGGGCACTAGAAGATGACTATGATGTCTATGACTTTATTCTCACATATTCACTGGTATTGTTTCACGTGAACTCAATGACTAAGTACACTGCAATATTGCGAAATAGATTACGGGTAAGATCATTATTTTACGCTAACTTCATAAATTTTCTATAAATTCTTGCAGCTGTTATGTTTTTTTTTCAACAATTAGAGTAATTTTTTTCATTTTTCAAAATATGTTCGCATTCTCAAATAATTTATAATAGTAAATTTTTCTACTTACTTTTCTTAGGGTGATAATCGATAAAATAGAAGGAAATTACCGCGCAACCAATTATAAACGCCGTCAATTAAAATTCGGTCTCTTTTTTATAAAGATTATTACGATTAATATACTATAATTAATAAACAGTAGTTTACTGATATTTTAGGTCAAAGCGATATTTGATGAAATTCGAAACGACTGGCAGACCATTACAAATAAAGAAGAGAGAAAATTATTACTTGATTACACTAATTTGGGTTATTTCTACACTTTCGTGTATATTGGTATGTACATTACATTATTTATTTATTCAAGTGATTTTTTTTAAATGGTACGAATTGTTCAGTGCACCTGTTTCATTAATACTTTTCATTCGTTTTCGTAGGAGTTGCTGGTGCAGGTTGGTTCGTGATCTGCCTTGTTCAATATGTTCCGATTGTCGTGGAAGCATATTTTGATACAAGGAACAATACGAAGCTCAGGGTATTTAAAAACCCGGGACATTACATCGTCGACTTGGGCAAGAACGCAGATACCTTGCGCTGTTTACATTTCACAGTTATCACTTTTTTGAATCTCTGCGTAGTAGGTAGTATCGACATTTTTTTCCTCATGTGCGCAACACACATCAGCGGGATGTTCGACATTCTGAGGTAAGACACGAATGTTTTCCACCATTCCAGGTGCGAGTAACGTTTTTAATTTTAATAACAATGACCTTCAGTTACAGGGTAAACCAATGTGGAAGGAAGCTGAATGATAAGGAGAGGTCTGCAATGTCGGAAGACTACGATTGCTTCTTAAAAGAACTGAGACAAATTGTTACCTTTCATGCAGAAATTTTGGAGTAAAAAGAGTGCATTTTATTAAGTATACAGACATTTGTATTATTACTTCTACAAATTATTGTTTTAATTGCTTCAGGCACGTTCTAAGGCTGCAAAATACGTTTACATATTCCATTTTGATCGGGCAACTGATATGTTTGTCCATGTTGCCAATGACACTATTTATTGTAAGTACAAGAGGTTACACTTCAGGACCGTTTATTATTATTAATAAATATAATTCATTTTAGTGCTACGATGCATCTGATTACCCCATTTTAACTGGCCAATCTGGGATATTCTTCATAGGATTTTTATTAGAGGTATTTTTGTTCAATATTGTAGGTCAAAGAATCATTGATCAAAGCGGAAAGATTTCCAATTCAGCGTAAGTTTAAAACGAGAGAAAATAAATTCCATATTAGTTGCCATATTTTGTAAGATTCTTATTTTATAGATATTGCAGCGATTGGTACAATTTACCTATTGAATACCAAAAGCTACTGAGATTAGTAATGGCACGATCACTGCACTCGAGTAAACTCACTGCTGGAAATTTATCCACTCTTTCATTACCAGCTTTTCTGACGGTAGGTACTTAGAATTTTTTTAAATTTCGAGAGCAAATATTAAATATCAATTTTTATGTAATTACAGATTTTGAAAACTATATTCTCTTATTATGCGGTTTTAGTATCAATATTATAGAACATCAATTATGAATGTAATCAAGATGACAAGTCAACACTCTTTATACCACTAACTAAAATTGGTAATAAACAGCTTCCCAGAACTGAATTGAACTAACTGGAAATTTCATTTAATTTAGTACATTTTGTTTACTTATCAATATGTTATTACGATCTTGTTATATAAGGAAAAGTATAATGTTAAGATTAAGTGTAAATTGTCTGTAATTGTACATCCCACTACATGAAATTTTATATACGAAAGACCATTTTAATAAAATATCATTGTTTATCTTTTACATGCGCATTACTTGTGTGTGATAGTATACCATCGATTTTATTTAAGCAGTAAAGAAGTTACCATTTTTTAAGCATTTGAAAGATTTATTTCGAGAACTGAAATTATTGCATATTTGAAAATAAGAGTAACTTTCATTTAATTATTATACTTATACACAACGAAGTAAGATGTTTTACTTACGAAAGCTCATTTTAGTTAAATGTCTTTCTTTTTTGTAAATCCAGTTAATAAGGTAATAATATCAACTTTACGACATTTACCAAGTTTAAAGTACTTGGTTAACTACTTTTTATTAGGTAACATTATAATGTTATAAGCTTATAAGCTCAAATGAACTTGTACGCCCTTGAACCTTCATTTTCGAATCATTGTATTGCTGATAATTAGCAGCAGTTTGTTACGTGCTTTTATCAAAATACCTTCCATTCAAAAATTGTTCTTTTCTCTTTTAATCAGAAGTAAACGTGCAAGAGTTACCCAACCATAGCTAACCCTGTTGATTAAAAAAATTTAGCACAGATAAATTACTGACAATACTTCAAGTGAAAAATGGAGAAAGCACATAAATTTAACAAAAAGAAACGATTATTAAAAGAATTTATTTTCAATACTTGTTTGGAAATGAACTCTACTTCTATTACGCAATTGAACGATGCAAATATTTTTAAGGGAAAACACTACAAATTTATAGTCACCATTTTTCATATTTTGCGACTGTGGCCGTACTCCCAACCAAATCAAAGTTGGATAAGCAAGATGCTGCCAAGAATTTTATTCTACACATCGACTGTTTCAATTGTCATTCCACAGGTGTGTAAAAATTACGGTTAATTAACATTTCCCTTTCGTCTCTTGCATGAACTGCTGGAGTCTTCAGGTATTGTAGCATCAATTATTCTCTAAATTTTGCTGTTTCCATCGAAACATAACATCGAATATATCGTCGCCCCCGACTATGAAGGTATCAACTCAAAACCAGTTGAAAAAGGTACCAACTCGAAATTCCAATCTAGTTCTGAGTTGGTACCTTTTTCAACCTGGTTCTGAGTAGTACTTGAAGAGATACCTTCTTCAACCAGGTTTTGAGTTGGAACCTACTTAGTCGGGAGCGATGATAGACAAATAATATTCGACAATATTATGAAATTGCAATGAAAGGAAATAAATAATATAAAAATAGAACGAACATTATACAAAGTGCCTTTTTTAGATTTTACGGGCAATAGAAGGTGATTATGATATATATGATTGTATTGTCACATATACAACAATACTTTTTCACATGATCTCTGTGATTAAGTACACTACAATACTGTGGAATAGATTAACGGTAAGATTAAGTGAGCAGTTCACGACGATAGCAGGAAAATTAAAAGATGATCTCTTTTTTCAAGGGGATAAATAAATGAATTACTATACGTGATTGCTACTATTTTAGGTAAAAAAACTGTTTGATGATATTCTTCACGACTGGCAGACAATTACAGATGAAAAAGAACGTGCTTTTTTAGTTGATGTTGCAAATAAGGATTCTTTCTACCGTAAAATGTACATTGGTACGTCGCAATATCATTTTTACCTATATAATAGGCTTTTTAACAAATTAACCATATTGCGATTTATCCAACTTTTCTCATCAATTCAATTTTTGTTTTTTGCAGTAGTTTCTGGTATAGGTCTAATTGCGTTTGTCTTTCTACAACTTATTCCTATTGTCGCGGGAAGATTTTTGGGCATACAAAATGAAAAATTACGTGCACTTACAAATCCGGGAAATTACGTCGTCGACATGGGCAAAGCTGAAGATTTCATACGGTATTTGCATTACGTAATAACGGCATGTGCAAACCTGTGCGTAATAGCAGTGGCCGATATTTTTTTCCTGATGTGCATTACTCACATTAGCGGACTGTTTGATGTTTTAAGGTTTGTTGCGAACATTTTTCAAAATTCCATAGAGTAAACGTTTTAATATTAACATTGATGTCCTAGTTACAAGTTAAACCAATGTGGCAGCATAATGGTTGATGAGGAAATGCCTTCCACATCGAAAGACTATAATTGTTTATTGATAGAATTGAGACATCTCGTTATTTTTCACACAGAAATATTGATGTAATAAAAACGACTGTTATAACAATTTTGTAAATATTTCGTCTTATACATTACTTAAATTGCTTCCAGGAATGTGACAAGGCTAGAAAATATGTTGACCTATTCAGTTTTGATTGTGGAAATCATAAGTTTGGCAATGTTGCCAATAGGATTATTTGGCGTAAGTTTAGATAGGTTGCGCGTAAAAAATTTATTATTACTGATAATAAATCTTATTCATTTTAGTGCCGCGCTAATGCGCAATATCCCATTTTAACTGGTCAAGCTGTGTTTTATTTGATAGGATTTACATTTGAGGTATTCTTTTTGAACGCCATAGGTCAAAGGATCATTGATCAAAGTGAGAAGGTTTTTGATTCAGTGTAAGTTTTATGGGATAAAATAAAAAAAAATATTTGTTTATATATTTTGTTCGATTCTGTATTTAATAGGTATTGTAGCGAATGGTACCATTTACCAGTTGAATGCCAAAGATTTGTTGAATTAATAATGCTTCGATCATTGCGTGCCAGCAAACTCACTGCTGGAAAATTATCTATTCTTTCCTTGCCAGCTTTTCTATCGGTTAGTTCTTAAAAATGTTGTTGTACGTAGAATCTGAAAGAAAAATTTAAATTTACTAATTATCATTACAGATTATGAAAACAATATTCTCTTTTTACACGGTTTTAGTATCGGCATTTTAGAAAGACAATAATTGTACTGGCACTTTTAGACAATTTGATTTTTATCAACTATGTTTCTAATTAGTAGGTAGACTATGACATTATTTATTATCGTACAATGATGGTAACGTCATGAACGACAAAGTTAAACTTTATATGTACATACATAAAAAAGGAGCATGGAGGAGTTGTACCTCGTTATTCGGACAAACCGCCAGGTGGACTCTGAGATATCATTCTCGCTAGCGGATCTGCTGGACGAGTTTTTCTTCGCACTAACCGCCTTTTAGACAATAAAACTTCCGATGATTCAAAATTTTTATCAAATGATTTAATTAATTTGATATAACTGAATATAAAATGAAGTATAAACTATACGATAACTACTAGTTTATTTATACAATATAGTCGCCGGCATCCGCACAGATCAATATATTAAATTTTCACTTTAATATATTTTGTG